>JAODAL010014954.1:0-85556 GCA_025379985.1 Phyllomedusa bahiana | reverse complement strand
TGCATTTTTCTTTGGGGAATACATTCTCCATTATACTGTACCCTATTGTCTTATTCTTTTCCCCAAGAACCACTTCCCCTCTGAAACCAAAATTTTACATATTCATTTTTAAAAAAACATCAAAATTAAAGGGAAAATTTACACATTTCCATTGTACTGTACACTAGGGTTTTTAGTCATTTCCCATGAACCACCTCTCCTTTGTACCTGATATCATATTCATTTTAAAAAAGCTAAAAGGGCCCAAGGGGTTAGCCTGCCCTCCCTCCCCAGTTTCAACCCCCCCACCTTCCCCATTAAAGTTTCCCTTTTAAACAGGCCCACGGCTAGCCACCAAATTTCCCAATTCACCCCCCACAATGGGAAAAAGGGCAAAAACGTTAATAAAATTCGTGCTCCATTGTATTTATATACGGGAAAATTGCTTTTTTTTCAGGGGCGTAACTCCCCGGGGTAGCAGGGTAAAATTTTTGCTCGGGGGGGCCCCAAAGCCTCAGGGGGGGCCTTTCCCCCCGGGGGCAGCTGCAAAACGGGGCGTCCTGCTACCCCGGTAAGGGCCGCCCGGGGGGCCCGGGCCGGCAGGAACTTTAACAGTTCCCTGGGCGGGGGGGGGAGCTGGGGGGCCCGGCGCATGTTTGCCCTGAACACCCGGGCCCCCCCGGGCCCCGGAAATTTCAAAGGCAGCGCTGCCTGGAGGTACCCAAAACGGAGCACCGATCGCTCCCCCTTTCCTACTTCCCCCTGGGGCCCCCCCCTCCTGTAAATAAATTGGGGCCCGCTCTGTGAAAACCCACATCACCGGGTTTTGGAGCGCAGAGGCTGCGGGGGAAAGCAGCAGAGCGGGCGATTTGGCGCATGGGGGGGGGAGCGGGACCAGGTAATAAACAATTTATATTTTTAAAAACCTCCCCCAAAAGCCTCCCCTATAGGCCCCCCAAAAGCCTCCCTTTAATACGCCCCCAAAAACCCTACCTAAAAAACCCCCAAAAGCCGCCTATACCCCCCCCTAAGCCATTTAAAAATGCCCCCCTTACCCCTCCCTGCATACCCCTAAGCCCCCTTTACCTTTTCCCCAACCCCCCTACCGCCTGTATACCCCAAAGGGCCTCCCTTTATAAAACCCCCTACCCTGCCTAAACCCCCCAAACCCCTCCCTTTTAAATACCCCTAAACCAAACCTTTTAAAAACCCCCTAGCCCTGCCTGTAGGGCCCCCCTAACCTACCTATACACACCCTAAGCCTACCTAACCCCCCCCCAAGGGCCTGCCTAAACCCCCCTTTTAACCCCTCCCCAAATACAAAACCCTGGGCCTGCCTTTAAAACCCCCTAACCTCCCCTATACAACCCCCCGGCCTTCTTTTATATCCCAAGGGCCTCCCCAAATACACCCCCTGGGGCCTGCCTAAACCCCCCCAAAGCCTACCTAAAACACCCCCTTAAAGAAGCCTCCTATAAACCCAAAAGGATTCTATACCCCCCCTAACCCTTCCTCAAACCCCCCTCCCCCCTCCCCAAAATGAAAACCCCTTCAAAGGGCCTCCCTTTTATACCCCTAAAGCTTACCAAAAATACCCCCCCTAGCCTCCCTATACGCCCCCTAACCCTGCCGTATACCCCTAACCCCTGACTATAAAACCCCCCTAAGCCTCCCCTATAACCCCCCCCATCTCCCCGTAAACCCCTAAGCCTCCCTGTAAAAACCCCAAAAGGCCTGCCAAAAAAACCCCCCTAAGCCTGCCTTACACCCCCTGGGCCTGCCTTTTAAAAAACCCCTAACCCTTTCCTTATACACCCCAAAGGGCCGGGCCTATACCCCTTCCACCTCCCTGTATACCCCCAAAGGCCTGCCTTTTATACCCTCAAAGGCCTCCCTATACACCCTCTAAGCCTGCCTATCCCACCCCCAAGGCCCCTGCCTATACCCCCCCAAAAAGGGCCCTCCCTGAAAACCCCCCCCAAAAGCCTGTTTTATACCCCTAACCCTGCCCAAAACACCCCCCCTAAAGCCTCCCTTTATACACCCCCAACCCCTCCTGTATAAAACACCTAAGCCCCCCTATAAAAACCCCCTAACCGGCCCAATAACTCCCAGCCTGCCTGTAAAAACCCCCTAACCCCTGCCTGTTTTGGCCCCCTAAGGCCTGCCTGAAAACCCCTATAAGCCTGCCTATATACCTTCTAACCTACCTAAAAAACCCCCTACCCTGCCTCAAAAACCCCAAAACCCCTTTCCTATACCCCCCCTACCCCCCATGCCTATAACCCCCCCCTACCCTTTCCTTTATCCCCCTAATCCCAAACCTATAAAACCCCCCTAGCCGCCGTACGCCCCCAAAGGGCCTCCCCTAAAAACCCCCCTAACCCTACCTAAAAAGGCCCCTAAGCCTGCCTATACGCCCCCTAAGCCTACCTATACGCCCCCTAGCCTGCCTGTATACCTCTAAGCCTATCTATACACCCCCTAGCCTGTCTGTATATCCCTAAGCCTGACTATACACCCCCTAGCCTGCCTATACGCCCCCTAGCTTGCCTGTATACCCCTAAGCCAACCATAAAACCCCCTGGGGCCTCCCTTTAAAAAACCCCCAACCCCTTACCTAAACCGCCCCCAAAAAGCCGCCTGAAAAAGGGCCCCCTTAAGCCTCCCCTATATGCCCCCTAGCCTGCCTGTAAACCTCTAAGCCTACCTATACACCCCCGGGCCGGGTCTGAATATCCCTAAGCCTAAACTATAAAAACCCCCTACCTGCCTAAAACGCCCCCTAAGCCTCCCCAAACACCCCCTAACCCCGCCTAAATACCCCTAAGTCCCCTTTAAAAATAAAAAACCCCCCTACCTGCCTATACACCCCCAAAGGCCAACCTTTAAAACCCCCCTTTAACCCCTGCTCAAACCCCCCCTAACCCCCCTAAACATCCTCTAAGCCTTCCTGTAAAAACCCCTAAGCCAACCAAAAACCCCCCGGCCCCGTTAGGGGCCCAAAAAAAATTCCCCCTGGGCCTTCCCTTTGTATCCCCTAACCCTGCCAAATAAAAACCGCCTAACCCGCCTATCCCCCCCCCGGGGCCTCCCCGAAAACCCCTAAGCCGGGCCTGAAAAACCCCAAAAAGGGCCTCCCTATACCCCCCCCTAACCTTTGCCTATACACCCCAAAGCCTTTGCCTTATACCCCTAACCCCCCAATAACCCCCAAAGGGGCCTGCCTATACACTCCCTAGCCTCCTTTTAAAACCCCCAAAGGGCCTGCCTGTATACCCTCTAAGCCTCCAAATATACCCTCTAACCTGCCTATATACCCTCGAAGCCTGCCGTTGTACCCCCCCATTTGCCTAGTAGCCCCCCCAAAAGGGCCCTCCTCCCCTGAATACCCTATAGCTACCTTGAAGCCTTCTGTCTATATAGCCCCTATAGCCCCCTAAAGCTTGCCTACCTATCTAGCCCCCAAAGCCTGCCTGTCTACTTATATGGGGCCCCTTTAGCTACCTAAACCCTACCTATACACCCCCTAAGCCTGCCTATATACCCCTAAGCCGATCTATACACCCCCTGAGCCTGCCTCTACCCCCCTAAGCCTGCCTATACACCCTCTAAGCCTGCCTATAAAACCCCTAATTTTACCAAATACCCCCCTAGCCAGCCTATATGCCCCCTAGCCTGCCTTATCCCCCTAAGTTTTTCCTAAAACACCCCAAAAAGGGCCCTGCCTAAAAACCCCCCCCCTGGTTGCCTGAAAAACCCCAAAGGGCCTTTCCCTGTATACCCCTAAGCCTCCCCTAAACAACCCCTAAGCCCGGGGCCTTTTAAAACCCCCCTAAGCCTCCCCTGAATACCCCTAAGCCTGCCTTTCCCCCCAAAACCCTTTGCCTATAAAACTCCCTAGCCTCCCTTTTTAAAAATCCCCCCTAACCTGCCTGAAAATACCCCCTAAGCCCCCGTAAAACCCTCTAAGCCTGCCTATATCCCCTCTAACCTGCCTATACACCCCCAAAATCCTCCCTATACCCCCCCAAACCCTTTCCCCCAAAAAACCCCCTTTAAACCTGCCTGTAAAAACCCCTAACCTGCCTATAAACCCCCCCAAAGGGCCTCCCTATCCACCCCCCTAGCCTCCCTTTGTAAAAAACACCTAAGCCTCCCTATACACCCCCCCTAAGCCTGCCTATACACCCCTATCCTGCCTGAAATCCCCCCTTAACCCTGCCGTAACCCCCTAAGCCTGCCTTTAAACCCTAAAACCCTTTCCTATATCCCTTTTAAAAACCAAACCTTTAAAACCCCCCAAACAAACCTGCCTGTAAACCCCCTAAGCCTGCCAAAATAAACCCCCTAGCTTTCCCAAAACCCGGCCCCCCTACCTGCCTGTAAAAACCCCTAAGGCTGCCTATACAACCCCCTAGCCTGCCTGAAAGCCCCCCTAACCCAACCAATCACCCCCAAACCCTTTACCTAAACGCCCCCAAACCCCTGCCAAAAACCCCCCTAAGCCTACCAAAAACCCCCCAAACCTGCCTGTATACCCTAACCAAACTATAAAACCCCCTACCCTTTGTCGGGTAAAACCCTAAGCCTGATATACAACCCCCTAGCCCCCCAAAAAACCCCCCTACTTGCCTGTATCCCCCAAAGCCTACCAAAAATACACCCCCTAGCCTACCTAAAAAACCCCCCAAGCCTCCCTAAAAACGCCCCCTTAAACCTGCCTAAAAAGCCCCCTAAGCCTACCTAAAACGCCCCCCCTAGCCTCCCTTGTAAAACCTCTAAGAATCTATCCCAACCCCTAGCCTTTTCTGTATATCCCTAAGCCTGACTATACACCCCCTAGCCTGCCTATAGGGCCCCCAACGTTCCCCCCTGAATAAACCCCCCCAAAGCCTACCTATACACCCCCTAAGCCTACCTAACCCCCCCAAAGGGTTCCCCTATACGCCCCCAAAGGGGCCCAAACCTATTGCCCCCTAGCCGCCTGAAAAACCTTTTAAAAAGCCTACCTATAAAACCCCCTAGCCTGCTTAAAAACCCCTTTAACCTAACTATAAACACCCCCCTACCTGCCAAACCCGCCCCCTAACCCAACCATACACCCCCTAACCCGCCTATATCCCCCTAAGTCACCTATAAAACCCCCTACCTCCCCTATACCCCCCCCCAAAGGGCCTACCTTAAAACCCCCTAAGCCTGCCTCTACCCCCCTAAGCCTGCCTATACAGCCACTAAGCCCCCTTTAACCCCAAAGCCTACCTAAAAACCCCTCTGGGCCTCCCTAAAACCCCCCCTAGCCTCCCTGTACAAACCCCTTTAAGGGGCCTGCCTGTAAAAACCCCAAGCCCCCCTATAAAACCCCCTAAGCCTGAAAAATAAAACCCCCTAACCCTTTCCTTTTAAACCCCAAAAAGCCGATCTATACCCCCCCCAACCCTTTCCCCTCTACTCCCCCCTAAGCCTGCCTATACACCCTTTTGAAGCCTGCCTGTAACCCCTAAGCAAAAACCTAAAAAAACGCCCCCCTGGGCCCCTAATGCCCCCTAGCCTCCTATATACCCCCAAGCCCGCCTATACACCCCCCTAAGCCTCCCTAAACCCCCCCCCTAGCTCCCTTTAAAAACCCCCTAACCCTTTGCCTGTATACCCCAACCCTCCCCTATAAAACCCCTAACCTCCCCTTTTAACCCCCCTAAGCCTGCCTTTATACCCCAAAGCCTCCTATTCACCCCCCTGGGGAGCCTGCCTATACACTCCCTACCGGGCCTGTAAAACCCCCCGAAGCCTGCCTGTAAACCCCCAAGCCTCCCTTTTTATACCCTCTAACCCCGGGCCTATAACCCTCTGGGGCCTTTCCCCTAAAACCCCCCTAACCCCTGCCTAAAACCCCCCAAGCCCTGCCTTTTATACCCCAAAGCCTGCCTGAAAACCCCCTAACCCCCTGCTATACCCCCCCCAAAAGCCGCCTAAAACCCCCCCTACCGCCTTTATACACCTAAGCCCCCCATACCCCCCCCAAAAGCCTCCCAATACACTCCCAAGCCTGCCTGAATACCCCCAACCTGCCTGTAAAAACCCCCAAAAAGGGCCTGCCGGGTATAACCCAATAAGCCTGCCTATAACCTTCTAAGCCTACCTAAAACACCCACTACCCTTTCCTTTAAACCCCCCTAAGCCTGCCTATAAAACCCCCTACATCCTATACGCCCCCAAAGCCTGCCTTTAACCCCTAAGCCTACCATACACCCCCTGGGGCCTGCCTGTACGCCCCCCAAAAGCCTCCCATAAACCCCCCAGGGGGGGCCTACCTAAAAACGCCCCCAAAACCTGCCAAAAACGCCCCCCAAAAGCCTACCTATTTCCGCCCCCTTGGCCCTCCCTTTTATACCTCTAAGCCTATCTATACACCCCCCTAGCCTGTCTGTATACCCCCAAACCCTGATTTATACACCCCCAAAGCCTGCCTATACGCCCCCCAATTTGGGCCTGTATACCCCTAAGCCTCCCTAAACACCCCCTAGGCCTACCAAAATACACCCCCAAAGGGCCTACCTAAAACCCCCCCGGGGAAGGGCCTCCCTAAAAACGCCCCCAAACCCTTTACCTAAAAGGCCCCCTACCCTTTCCTTTTATACCCTAAGCCTACCAAAAAAACCCCCCCAAAGCCTTCTGAATTTTCCCTAAGCCGGGATTTATAAACCCCCAAGCCGCCCTATACCCCGGGCTCCCCCTAACCTACCTATACACCCCCTAATCCTGCCTAAAATACCCCAAAGCCCTACCTAACACCCCTTTACCTGCCTAAAAACACCCCCAAAGGGCCTACCTGTAAAAAACCCCCTAAGCCGGCCTCAAACCCCCCTAACCCCTCCCCTATAAAAATCCTCTAAGCCTTCCTTTATACCCCTTTAACCACCTATAGGGCCCTCAAAGCCTGCCTTTTCCCCCCCCTACCGCCTGTAACCCCTAAGCCTCCCTGTATACCCCTAAGCCTGCCTATAAAACCCCCAACCCCCTGCCTGTATACCCCCTAAGCCCCCCCTTAAAAACCCCCAAAGCCTGCCTATACACCCCCAAAGCCTGCCGGGTTATACCCCCTAAGCCTGCCTGAAAAAAACCCTCAAAGGGGGCCTGCCTATATACCCAAAAAGGGGCCCTGCCGTTGAAAACCCCCCCCCCAGCTTGCCTAAAAGCCCCCAAAGGCTGCCCCCTTTAAAACCCAATAGCTAGGGGGTGAACCCTTTTCTTTTTCTATATGGCCCCTATATCCCCCTAAATTTCCCCTACCTATAAAAGCCCCCAAAGCCTCCCTTTCTATTTAAAAAGGGGGCCCCTTTACTAAAAAAACCCCCACCTAAAAGGCCCCTATACCCCCCCTAACCCCTGCCCAAACCTTTATGGCTCCCTATAGCTACCTAAACCCGGCCTGCCTAAAGGGAAACCCCATTTTATCCAGGGGGGCGGGTTGGGGGAAAAATGTCGGGATTCTAAGAATTTGTGCCCTAAACCCCAAAGGAAAAATTTGGCCGGGAAAAATGTCATCAGGGAGGGCGGACGGGCCCGGGATGAGAAAAAAGGGGGGAAAGTCAAACAAACTTCCGTCAAGAAAACCCCGTCCCCCCCTTGAGTCACAAGAGAAACTACCCCTGTAACATTTATAGGGTCTACAGACCCTTTGGTACCCTGGTTTTCCAACCACTATATGGAAATGAAAATGGTGGTTATAAACAGCTGAAAGGGGGCGTGTACAAAAGTAATACCAAAATAGGGGCACTGTATGGGGGGTTTTAAATACATTCTACAAGCCTGTGTACACGGGGTGCCCTACCACTAAAGGGTTCACGTAAGGTGGTTTAAAAAACGGGCCGGGCCCTTTTTGGAACACAAGTAAAAACCACAAAAATTGGCCCACTGAAAGGTGGTTTTTATACAGCCCAACAGAGCCGTGAAACACGGGTGTCTACCATTTATATGGTAAACTGTATGGGGGTTTTTATATACATCCCCCAAGGGGCCTTTTGTATACGGGCTCCCCAAAAAAAGGGTCACTTTTAGGGGTGGTTATAAAAAATTCTGCAGAGGCGGGTTTACACTAGTATAAAAACCACAAAAAAGGTCCCCTGTATGGGGGTTTAATATACGGGTAAACCAAAAGGGCCTTTTTACACTGGTCTCAAAACCACAAAAGGGTCACTTTATGGGGGGTTATATACATTTTGCAGGGGCTGTGTACCCAAGTATATCCCCACAATATGGTCACTGAAAAGGGGGTTTTAAATACAGCTACAGGGGCCTGTGTACATTTGGTGCCCTACCACAATATGGTCACGGGTTATGGGGGTTTATATACAGCTGCAGAGCCCCTTTTGTATTTTGGGGGCCCTACCACTATATAGCACTTTTATGGGGGTTATATACAGCCCTGCAGGGGCTTTTGAAACACAAAGAAATATCCCCACAAAAATTCACTGAAAGGAGGTTAAAAAACGCCCAAACAGACCTGTGTAACACGGGTTGTCTACCCACTATTTGGTCATGAATGGGGGTTTTTATACGGGCTGCAGACCGGTGTAAAAGGGTCTCCCACTTTTTGGTCACTGTGTGGGGGGTTTTATAAAACAGCCCTACAGAGCCTGGTATACTGGTGCCCTACCACTATAAGGTCACTGAAATGGTGGTTACTTTAGAGTCCCGGGACCTGTGTACATTTTAGTAATTTTACCACTATGGGGGAAAATTATTGGCGGTACTTTTGGGTCTTTTTTGTATTTACCCATTAAATAGGTAGGGGTTTTTATTCAGTCACTATTTTTGGTAAATTTTTTGGGTTTCATTTTATGGCGGTGAATCAGTCCATAGGAAAGTAGGGTTTAAAAGGAATATTTTTTTTGGGTATAATGGATTTGTTTGGTAGCAGAAAGTTTTGGGGAGAAAATGTAGGGTGAGGTTTTTGGGCCCCATTGAAATTATCTAAAATACCAAACAACATGGCCGTTAAATTTCGGGGGGCAGGGACGGGGGGGAGGGGGGGAGAGGTGGGGGCCCCAAATCCAAGATTTTGGCTTTGGGGCCCCTGGCTTCTCTATTTAAAACGCCCCTGCAAAAATTTTGGCATTCAAAATTAGCACAAAATCTACACAGCGAGCAGAAACAATAAATCTATACCTAAATAGATGTATACATCAATAGAGGGTAACCTACTCCCGAACTGCATCTCATCACAGCAACGCAAGTGTATATATTTTATAGTTCTGTTGTTAACAATCTACTCATACTCAGAATCACAATTCATATTTCTCTATTTGTTAATTAGATAATGTGGCCTCATGTGATCAGCACCCATAATCATTGCAAGACACAGGGATAATGGGGGACAAGGTGGAGGCAGAAGAAGTAGGAGGGAGATGGGGGAGGATAGAAAAAAAAAACACCTATGTAAACTCTGATGCTCCTATAGTAATGTCTTCAACCGTGCTATGTACCACTGACCGTACTTAATCACATATAGTATGTTTCCTCAAAAATGATATAGGGAATCAGCACGATAAAATAAATGCTGAAAATGAAAAGCCCTCATTTAGGCCATTGGGGTTCAATGTATTGAGTCTATATATCCATCTTGCCTCTTCCTGCAACAAAACTACATCCAGATAATAATAATAATAATCTTTATTTATATAGCGCCAACATAGTCCGCAATCACATTACAATATAGAGGGAATAAGCACAGACAAACCAGACATTACATTATAAAAAAGCTACTGACAAATGAGACACAAGGTGTGAGGGCCCTGCTCGCAAGAGCTTACAATCTATTAGGGTGTATGGGTGAAACAAAGGGTGACAAGTGCTTGGTTTACAATGGACCAGCCAAGTTAAATAAATATGGGGTAGTAACATAAAATGTGGATGAACCTGCCATCCCAACCAAACATCTATATACAGATAAGTGCCTGTGGGTGCCAAAGTGCAGGAAGTGACGAATCTGTGACAGAATTTGGGGGGTTGACAATTAGGGATCTTGATAGGCTTGTCTAAGAAGATGAGTTTTCAGAGCGCACTTAAAACTGTGAGGGTTGTGAGTGTGCCTGATCACATGGGGTAACATGTTCCAGAGAACTGGTGCAATACGTGCAAAATCTTGGAGACGGGCATGGGAGGTTCGGATGAGTGAGGTGTGTAGTCTTAGATCAGTAGCAGAGTGGAGAGAGCGGGTAGGGTGGTAGACAGAGATAAGGGAGGAGATGTATGGGGGTGCAACACTGTGGAGAGCCTTATGTGTGAGAGTGATGAGTTTATGTTGTATTCTGTACTGAATAGGCAGCCAGTGCAGAGACTGACACAGGGTAGAGGCATCAGTATAGCGGCTGGAAAGAAAGACAAGCCTGGCTGCTGCATTCAGGACAGATTGGAGAGGGGAGAGTTTACAGAGAGGAAGACCAACAAGTAGGGAGTTACAGTAGTCGAGACGAGAATGAATAAGAGCAACAATGAGAGTTTGAGTTGTTTCCACAGTGAGAAATGGATGGTTTCTGGAGATGTTCTTGAGGTGCAGGTGACAGGAGCGGGCAAGGGATAGGATATAGGGTGTGAAGGTCAGATCAGAGTCTAGTATATCCCCCAGACAACGGGCCTGCTGCCTAGGAGTAATGGTGGTGCCACACACGGAGAGAGAAATAGCAGGGTGCGGTCGGTTCGGAGATGGTGGGAGGACTAGAAGTTCCATTTTAGTGAGGTTTAGTTGGAGATAGAGAGAGGACATGATGTCAGAGACAGCGGACAGACAATCACTGGTGTTTTGTAGCAGGGCAGGAGTGATGTCTCGGGAGGAAGTGTATAGTTGAGTGTCATCAGCGTAGAGATGGTACTGGAAGCCAAATCTACTGATGGTTTGTCCAATGGGGGCTGTGTAGAGTGAAAAGAGGAGAGGACCAAGAACGGATCCCTGAGGAACCCCGACAGCAAGAGGAAGAGGAGAGGAGGTAGAACCGGAAAATGAGACACTGAAGGAGCGGTCAGAGAGGTAGGAAGAGAAACAAGAGAGAGCGGTGTCCTGGATACCGATGGCGCGGAGCATGTTGAGGAGGAGGTGGTGATCAACAGTGTCAAATGCTGCAGAGAGATCCAGAAGAAGCAGCAATGAGTAGTTACCCCGCGATTTTGCTGTCAGGAGATCATTTGAAACTTTAGAAAGAGCAGTTTCTGTGGAGTGTAGGGTGCGGAAACCAGATTGCAGAGGGTCAAGAAGAGATTTTGCAGAGAGATAGCGGATCAGGCGAGAGTAGACCAAGCGTTCCAGGAGTTTGGAGATGAAGGGCAGGTTAGAGACTAGTCGTTAGTTGGCGGCACAGGAGGGGTCCAGAGAGAGCTTTTTAAGTAAGGTAGTTACTTTCTTTCCCATAGCTTTTTCACACAGATGCCCCAAAATTTTAGCACCTCTATTTCACCATTATGTACTTCCAAAATGTGTCTCGCTAGGGGGGTGTCACCTCTAGTTTTAATAGTACTCAGATGTTTCGAGATCCGATGACGAAACTCCTGTATGGACTTCAAATGGCAATACAAGTATGCCATTAGTGGCAGGAAATGGACAGGTTGTGAATAGTGTTCAGCGATTACGTTGGCCATCGACATCGGTCGATGGTCGATAGTCGACCATCATCAACAAGATAGTCGATGGTCGAAGGTACATTATGATCGATGACCATTAAAGTCTATGGGAGAGCAACAAAACCTTCATTCTTACACCCAAAAAAGGGCTGGAGAAGTGGAATTAAAATCCACAACAGTCAAATGAATAAGTGCTTAAAACCCCTTAGGAAAAAAAAAAACACTTAGGTTAAATAAAAGCAACCCCAGAAAAAAAAACCGCAGACCATTCACTATCCCTGTCCTGGGCCACAGCATGAGCAACAAACCTGCATGACCACAGATTAAAAAGTGCCAGAAAAAGGAATCTTTCAACCACCATTTTAGTTTCACTGGACATTGACTATACCTGTCCTGGCCACAGCATAGCCCCAAACCTGCATGACCCCAGATTAAAAAGTGCCGGAAAAAGGAGTCTTTCATCCACCATTTTAGTTTCACTGGACAAAGACTATCCCTGTCCTGGGCCACAGCATGAGCTCCAAACCTGCATGACCCCAGATTAAAAAGTGCCGGAAAAAGGAGTCTTTCAACCACCAGTTTAGTTTCACAGGACATAGACAAATCCCTGTCCTGGGCCACAGCATGATCCCCAAACCGCATGACCCCAGATTAAAAAGTGCCGGAAAAAGAGTCTTTCAACCAAACCATTTTAGTTTCACTGGACATTGACTATCCCTGTCCTGGGCCATAGCATGAGTCCCAAACCTGCATGACCCAAGATTAAAAAGTGCCGGAAAAAGGAGTCTTTCAACCACCATTTTAGTTTCATTTGGAAAATATACTGTCCCTGCCTGGTTAGCGCTTGTCCCTCCGTATGAGTGCGGACCAATTGAGCTTCACTTGGAAATACGGTGGGTAACGCTCCTGTTTCCACCCAGGTGCCCTTTTTCTTGGCATTCTTTTTCTCATTTTACTCAACGTGCTGGAGGAAATTGTCTCTGTACTTTGTTCTCTGTCCGTGCTCCATACTCCATGTCATCTGAATAATCTACATCTGGTCAAGTCTTCTTTTTACCAGCTATTTTGTACATGCAAGTTTTTTAGTAGTTTAATTCTAGAAAACACATTTTTAAAATAGGATGGAATCCCACCATGTCTTTGTTTCTCTTTTTTAATTGTATTAAATGGGTTTGTCTCAATACAGGGGTTGATAGCTGTTAAAGGGTCTTGCAAAACAAGTCATTTTGCAATATGTGTCCATTTAACATGTCCTACCTATTCCTGTTTCTGACAGCACCAAACACCCTTGAGCCACTCATGACAATTGTGAAGAACAAATGTCTTTTAGAATAAACATTTTTTTATAATAGGACCAAAGTAGTATAGCTGCATGCACAGCAAAGCCCCCAAAAATTCAAAGCCCTACCCTTGAGCCACTTTTGGGACAATTGTGAAACAAATGTCTGTTAGAAACAACATTTTTTTATAATAGGACCTGTAGTAGCTGCATTTCAAGCGCCTGGACCCAAAAAATTATAAAAATGACTTCTCCCGCCACTGTTAAAAATCGTGAGGGAGAACTGCCACTTAGAAGCCAAATTTCTTTTCCAATGTACATTTATTTTTGCTGTATCTCACAGCAACAGACCCCAAAAATTATAAATATGACTTCTCAGCCACTATTAAAAATTGAGAGGGGGAAATGCCACTTAAAAGCCACATTTCGTTCCAAAGGACCATAATTATAGCTGTATCTCACAGCAACATGATCTCAAAACCATTGACAATGCGAAACTTCTAAAGATAAAGTGAGTAAATGGAATACCCGGGGTTTTTCATGAAACCTTGCTGTCTTTTTCAGTCTCCTCACAGCAAAACCAGCAAAATGAACTGTTGGGAAAATAAAATAAAAATTGAAGTAAGAAATGATCATTTTAAAAAAAAGTTTTCAAGAGGACCATTTCTGTTTGAAGAGGAATGTGAAGTAGACCGGCAACTAATCGTTGACCTCGGCAATTGGGGTCACAACATCATCAGAGATCCATGGGCCCGATTCATCTTGATGAAAGTCAAACGATCCACCATTATCTGTGGAAAGCCGGATGCGTTGTCTGTAAAGACCCCCTCCACTGTGCTGAAGGTCCGCTCAGATATGACGCTGGCTGCTGGGCAGGACAACACCATTTATGGCTGGCGAGCGAGCTCGGGCCAATTTGTCCATTTTGGATACCCAGAAGTTATTTGGGTCCGGAACACATAAAAAAACATCGGTGTTGAACGCAGATAGTCGTGCACCCTGATCTTAAGCGGGTCTCTGTGTGTTGGATGTGTGCCGTGCATTGCATGGCGTGGGTGAGGTGGTATAATAAGATTGCCAGAGGGTCACCCATTAGGCTTCTGCCACTTGCCTGCTGCTGCCGTACAGTACTTGGCCTCTAATGCTGTCACGTCGCACTGATGTTGTTCCACCGTGGACCCCATTTGAAGAACGTGAAGAAGACTGCAAAAAGATGTCTCCAGTTGATCAATTCTGCAGGTCTCCATTTCCTGCATTTTACTCTCTATTTGGGGTGGGGTGTGAAGGGAAAGTGCTGTAGTTTCTGTTTTGTATCGGGGACATCCAGGTGGGTGGACACCCAGTAATGTTGTGCAATGTGTGATGGCCTTAATCGCGAGCATCATGTTGAGGAAATGGAGCATCCAAGCACTCATGTGAGAGATGGAGCCTTGATTTCCCAAGCCTTTTGGGCCGAGGGGCACTCAAGCAAAGGATCTTCCCATCTTCCTCCTCCGCATCAATTCCGCGCCAAACCTCTTTCCAAGCGTAGTTGTGTTGTTGGGGACGGGCAGGGAGTCTGTAAAGTCGGTGGTCTAGAATACCTCTTCCTCCTCCGCTGCCTCCGGCCACAGCTTCAACACAGCCCTGACTTGGCTGAGATGATGCACCCTGAGAGCTGATGCCGTTGCCTTGAACTCGTCCTGGACCCCGAACCAATGCCTAATGAAGACCGATAAAATTGAGAACACTGTCGGGCCTTGTGGATTCGACGGGAGTGGTTCTACTTTGACAGGCTCGTGTCCGCATACTGTGTCTGTCTCTCCTTCTCCTGGCGTCTGGGTGGGGACCTGTTGTGTCAGAGTGTTCCATACGATAGTTCCAGAACTATGATTCACCACAATGCTCATGCTGACAAGGGCATGGTCCGCACGGACCATTTTGGTGGCGTCTTCTAAAACTGGCATGGATGGTCAGAGCTCTTTCACCTAGCCTCACTCTCGGTGGGCTCAACTACCCCAAGGTCCGACCCGCTGCTTGTCAGGCCATGTGTCACTTCGTACTGCGTAATGGCATTGCGCTGCTGTCACAATACGCCGGAGCATGTGGGAGGGTGGCAATTCTACAGCGTGTTGCCCTCTGTTCAACATGAGACGGTTGACGGGGGGAGGAGAGCTGACGTGCAACGCAGCCAGAGGGACGACACAACGAAGCTAGCGGTCGGCGAACGGCGGAATGTAGGCGAACTTTAGACTTCGAGCCTTCCCCAGCAGCGACTAGTCCAGTCCCGGGTAGCTCTCCTTTAGAAATTTTTGCTGGCGACATGGTTCATGGACATTGATGCCAGGCAAATGGTGGGATGTTGCTCCAGCCTACCGCATATTAATGGGGAGCGGCCTAGCGATTTCACACGTTATCGCACACCACCCTTGCCTGCTCCATTGGCACTAGGCTTCTTGGCACCCAGCCAGCGATCGGTCTCGTTGTGGAGAGCAGTCCACAGCTCCCTGACCTGTGTGTGGTGACGGTCTCTAAGACAGCATTAATTTCAACCACGGCCATGGTTCTTTGGGCAGTGATGCAACCAGGAGTACCTTGAGGGAAAGAACCTGCCCCATCCTGCAGTTCTTGAAGAGAGGTGCGCCGAGCCTGAGAGCCACCGTCCCCCCAAGAGACATCCCACCCAGCTCCCCAGTGAGCGTCACAGAGATTTTAGGGGCCCTTGGCCTGCTTACTTGCCATGGTCGGTGGTCAAGGGGCTTTTCCGGCCACAGATGCAGACAATGGCTTGAAATTTTTTGATGAATGTGGCTGGAGGGCGAGGACGGGTTTTCTGGCAAAGAAATGCCCTGCTGGCATTTGGTAGGGGGGGAGGGAAGGGGCCATGACGTGGGAGAACCCTCTGGTCCCCCAGAGGAAAAGGAAAAATTTCCAAGGCCAAAAGCCCGGCAAAAGCCGACATTCAGGCTTTTGGTTTGGGGTGGTTTGGGTTAAAGTGTTTTTTTCTCCCAAACCTGGGAAAACAGAAGGGGGCTGTGGGGCCCCTGTAGGCGTGCAGGTCGTCAAACTGGCGGGGAAGGGAAGGGGTAGGATAGGGCTTGGTGGGTGGGGTTTTTACTCTGGCGACGGTGGGGGGCTGAAGGGGGTGTCCCGTCATGATCTGAAAAGACTGGGCAGCTGAGGAAAGCTTGGTTGGGGGGGCAGCGGAGGGGAGGGGGGGGGAGAGACAGGGGGGGGGTGTGTGACAGTGGTTGGGGCCCGGCGTCGGTCTGGCCTTTTTTGGGCCCAAATTTGCCTCCATTTCAACTCATGCATTCGCTTTCCCCGGGCTGCATGTTGGTGGTGGTTAACCACCTAAGGTTCTTGCCTCTACTTATGCGCTTACGTCAAAGGCGGCATATGACATCGCTGGGTGAATCAGAGGCTTGCTCAAAGAAGGCCCAGGCTTGAGAGGTCCTGGACCTTTTTGACGGCGATAAGCGAGGAGTGGGGTTTGCGCTGACCGTGGCTGGCGGAATCATATCAGCGGACTTCTGCGACCGCCCTCTCCCTTATAGATGCGGAACTCGTACTGACACTAACACATCGTCATCCTCCACGTCAAGTGAAGAAGATCTCGCAAGCAAATTCTGCTGAAAAGACCACGTTGGATCCGCAATGTCGTCATCATCATCATCAACACAGGTGACTTCGTCGTCCTGACTTTCTGCATCCAGGAGCTGCGGGCTACAAGCAAGAGGGACTGCAAGGCGACCGACAGGTATTTTTGCCAATAGACCGACTTCCTTCTACTCCTCAGATGGCATCAGTAACTGGGCGTCAGACATGAGAAAAATCATCATCTTTGGCCTCTTGATCTTTTGACATTCCTTCTGACCCCAACCGCATTTTGTCATCAAAGAGGTCTTCAGAAAATGGATTATCCACAGTGGTGGGTACACGAGTTGACATTTGGGCTGCTTCATGTTGGACGGATGCTGATGATGCTGATGACGACATTTGTGGCCGTGACTGGGAGGACGAGGAGGTAAGACTGCTGGATGCAGGTTGCATTAACCACTGATGGACAGATTGGTGACGCTGTTCGTTACTGAGATTCACAGGGCCCTGACCCAGCGATGACAGGCCTGACGGTCCTGCAACTGACGATCCGCTGGCATGCGTGTTGTCGCCAGCACTGGAAGGAGCACCTCTACCTCCATGTCCTACCCCCCTCTTTGCTCGCTTACCACTTGCATTTCGCTCCATATTCAGAAATATAAAAATTTGAGAAGATATGGAAGAGTTTTGGGAAGTCTCTTATTAAAAGACAGCAAATCACAGCTATTCTCAAATCCCTCAAATCAAAACAAAATTGCTGTATTCACATTTAACTGCAAAGTAGATCTATCAACAAAGCTGGCCTGCGCCAAAGTGAAAAAACACGTATCTGAAATGTATTCAGATAATACAAGGTATTTTTGGCACCTTTCAATTCACCTGTGGTGACTACAAAATTGCTGTATTCACATTTAAGTGCAAGGTGCCTCAATGAACAAAGCTGTAGTGCGCCAAAGTCAAAAAACACGTATCTGTAATGTATTCGGATAATAAAAGGTATTTTTTGGCTCCTATCAATTCACCTGTGGTAACTACACAATTGCTGGATTCAAATTTAACTGCAAGGTGGCTCTATCAACAAATCTGGACTGGGCAAAAGTGCAAAAAACACGTATCTGTAATGTATTCGGATAATAAAAGGTATTTTTGGCACCTTTCAATTCATCTGTGGTGACTACAAAATTGCTGTATTCACATTTAAGTGCAAGGTGCCTCAATGAACAAAACTGTAGTGCGCCAAAGTGAAAAAACACGTATCTGTAATGTATTCGGATAATAAAAGGTATTTTTTGGCACCTATCAATTCACCTGTGGTAACTACACAATTGCTGGATTAAATTTAACTGCAAGGTGGCTCTATCAACAAATCTGGACTGGGCAAAGGTGCCAAAAAACACGTATCTGTAATGTATTCGGATAATAAAAGGTATTTTTGGCACCTTTCAATTCACCTGTGGTGACTACAAAATTGCTGTATTCACATTTAAGTGCAAGGTGCCTCAATAAACAAAGCTGTAGTGCGCCAAAGTCAAAATACACGTATCTGTAATGTATTCGGATAATAAAAGGTATATTTTGGCACCTATCAATTCACCTGTGGTAAGTACACAATTGCTGGATTCAAATTTAACTGCAAGGTGGCTCTATCAACACATCTGGACTGGGCAAAAGTTGCAAAAAAAACACGTATCTGAAATGTATTCGGATAATAAAAGGTATTTTTGGCACCTTTCAATTCACCTGTGGTGACTACAAAATTGCTGTATTCACATTTAAGTGCAAGGTGCCTCAATGAACAAAGCTGTAGTGCGCCAAAGTTAAAAAAAACACGTATCTGTAATGTATTCGGATAATAAAAGGTATTTTTTGGCACCTATCAATTCACCTGTGGTGACTACAAAATTGCTGTATTCAAATTTAACTGCAAAGTAGATCTATCAACAAAGCTGGCCTGCGCCAAAGTGAAAAAAAAAATAAAATGAAAAGTATTCGGATAATAATGGTATTTTTGGCACCTATCAATTCTCTTGTGGTGACTACAAAATTGCTGTATTCACATTTAAGTCCAAGGTGCCTCAATAAACAAAGCTGTAGTGTGCCAAAGTCAAAAAACACATATCTGTAATGTATTCGGATAATAAAAGGTATTTTTGGCACCTTTCAATTCACCTGTGGTGACTACAAAATTGCTGTATTCATATTTAACTGCAAGGTGGCTCTATCAACAAATCTGGACTGTGCAAAAGTCCAAAAAACACGTATCTGAAATGTATTCGGACAATACAAGGTATTTTTGGCACCTTTCAATTCACCTGTGGTGACTACAAAATTGCTGTATTCACATTTAAGTGCAAAGTGCCTCAATGAACAAAGCTGTAGTGCGCCAAAGTCAAAAAAACACGTATCTGTAATGTATTCGGATAATAAAAGGTATTTCTTGGCACCTATCAATTCACCTGTGGCGACTACACAATTGCTGGATTCAAATTTAACTGCAAGGTGGCTCTATCAACAAATCTGGACTGGGCAAAAGTGCAAAAAACACGTATCTGTAATGTATTCGGATAATAAAAGGTATTTTTGGCACCTTTCAATTCACCTGTGGTGACTACAAAATTGCTGTATTCACATTTAAGTGCAAGGTGCCTCAATGAACAAAGCTGTAGTCGCCAAAAGTGAAAAAAAAAAAACGTATCTGTAATGTATTCGGATAAAAAAGGTATATTTTGGCACCTATCAATTCACCTGTGGTAACTACACAATTGCTGGATTCAAATTTAACTGCAAGGTGGCTCTATCAACATATCTGGACTGGGCAAAAGTGCAAAAAACACGTATCTGTAATGTATTCGGATAATAAAAGGTATTTTTGGCACCTTTCAATTCACCTGTGGTGACTACAAAATTGCTGTATTCACATTTAAGTGCAAGGTGCCTCAATGAACAAAGCTGTAGTGCGCCAAAGTCAAAAAACACGTATCTGTAATGTATTCGGATAATAAAAGGTATTTTTTGGCACCTATCAATTCACCTGTGGCGACTACAAAATTGCTGGATTCAAATTTAACTGCAAAGTAGATCTATCAACAAAGCTGGCCTGCGCCAAAGTGAAAAAACACGTATCTGAAATGTATTCGGATAATACAAGGTATTTTTGGCACCTATCAATTCACCTGTGGTGACTACAAAATTGCAGTATTCACATTTAAGTGCAAGGTGCCTCAATGAACAAAGCTGTAGTGGCGCACAAGTAAAAAAACACGTATCTGAAATTTATTTGGATAATACAAGGTATTTTTGGCACCTGTGCTGACTACAAAATTGCTGGATTCTAATTTAACTGCAAGGTGGATATATCAACAAAGGTGGAATGGGCAAAATTGAAAATGAACACCTATCTGAAATGTATACTGATAATTAAAGTGGAGTTTTGCACCTAACAAAGAGACCTGCAGTTACTAGAAAAGATGTGTATCCTAATATAAGTTCAGGCTGCCCAATATCCAGGAAATATTTCAATAGAAAACTGTTAATAATAAAGCTATTGCAGTGCAATGTCTACACTAAGTCTTGGTGAACTTTTTCCAGTATTCTTTTTAGTGCTTGTATGTGTTCGCCCGCGCCCCCCCCCCCCCCTCTCTGCTCCACACCGTGACTTTACAGCGGTAGATGCTCCTTTAAAATTCTCTAGCTAACTACATAAAATCTTCACATCTCTAATCTAACTAAGTTGTAAGGATCACAGCTAACAGTAGAGCTTTCTCTGTGAAGAAATAGAATAATTTCGCTGAGCTGGTTGGACACAGGCAGAGCGCACGTCCTACTGCTATGAGACGCTGAGAGACACTGAGGCTGAACAGGAAGGGCTGTTCTATGTAAAACGAGGTCATGTGATTTTTCCAGCCAATCGCAACCATACACATCCCAGTCATGACGTCGCACACACATCTCACCCTGCTCTATTCTGTAAGCTGATTTGCTGGCCGCCAAAATGACAGGAAGTGCCGAAAATGGCGTGATCTTAATAGATAATGCACAGATTTTAACCTAAATTATCGCATGATCTAAAAATTTCGATCAACATAAAAACTGTGCAGATCTCAACTTTGTCGATAATAATCGCTCAACTCTAGTTGTGAACACAATGCAAACTCAATCTCAGGAGCATTCAAAAATGCAAATGCATCCACTTTCCACATGATGATGGGTGCTGATCACATGAGGCCACAGTTTGTATTTAACAAATTGGGATATATGTATACTGTTTCTGTGCATGAAGAGCTTGTTAACAACTGAACTATATAATATATACACTTGCGTTGCTGTGATGAGATGCAGTTCGGGAGTAGATTACCATCTATTGATGTATACATCTATTTAGGTATAGATTTATTGTTTCTGCTCGCTGCGTAGATTTTGTGCTAATTTTGAATGCAATATATGCAATACACTGTATATAAATACAATGGAGCACGAATGTATTAACGTTTCTGCATATTCCCATTGTGACGTGATGAATTAGGTGGCTAGCCGTGACCTGTAAGAGGGAATCTTTAATGGGGAAGGTGGGAGGTGAAACTGCGGGAGGGAGGGCGGGCTAATCATAGGGCCTGTAGCTTTATTAAAATGAATATGTATATCAGATACAAAGGAGAGGTGGTTCATGGGAAGTGACTAAGACAATAGTGTACAGTACAATGGAGTGTGTATTTCCAATGAATATGCATAGTTTTATTAAAATGAATATGTATATTAGGTACAGAGGGGAAGTGGTTCATGGGAAGAGACTAAGACAATAGTGTACAGTACAATGGAGAATGTATTCCCAATGAATATGCATATCAGACATGGAGGAGAGGAGGGTTTCATGGGAGGTGATAAAGCTGGTAGTGTGCTGAGGAAAGTAACATCTATTCTGTTTAGTCCGTTCTAGGTGAGCCACGCAGACACAATAATATAAGAGAAGTTGGAAAGAAGACCATCACAGTCAAGGCAGATATCTCCATTAATACAGCACGCAGGCGCGAGCGGCATGGTAAGATAGGGCGCAAGCCAGCTATGGAGATGGTGAATGTGTCTGAGGAATGTTGTTTATGGGAGCATGGTGTCAGTGGCAGCACATGGTATCAGTATGCATGTAGGAGAGCAAAAATGGGGAATGGGTTTTGTGGATTCTCGGATGGCTAATTAGTGAGCACCTGAATAGGGTGTGTACCTAAGAGGATATAAAAGGAAGTGAGCTACACCACATGTGACTGGACCTCTTACCCCTGACGAAGCCAGGTTAGCTGGTGAAACATGTTGGGGAGGTCAGGCATGACATTTTAAATTGTGATTTCTCACCTCTGTCTACAAAGTATCACCCGCTGCAGAGGGTGTTACAAGGAAGCATTATATGTTTTATGCCCATTAGATGAGGGATAACTGCCCAAGTAGGATGCTTGGGATCCCGTACTGGAGTTAGTAAATTACTGTGTATATATAAGTTTTCCTGTTAGTAGGTGGGGTTCCACCAGACTTGATAATGGAAAGGGAGTTATTCCTTCAAAAGTAGGAAGGGAAAAATTGAGAGGTTAGAAATCAGGTTTTTAAATAGTGTGTATAGAGGTTAAGTACATAATAAAAGTTACGTTTTAGTGTCTTATAGATTGAGAACTGATAGAGTTTAAGTTTGCCTATGGCAAAATAGTAAATATAGTGAATAATATTGCCACACCATAACCACATATAACCCCTACATAGTTACTGATTAATACACCATACCATTACTGAATATAAGCCATTACACTACAACCAATATTACCGTCATACAGTGACCATACAGAGATGGATACCAGCTGTACACAGGCTTTGCAAACATATAAGCGATTACAGTAAAGTTACATCCAAGGACTTCCAGGAGACATCTATGAAGAGTTCTCTGTTTTCCATCTGGCCCAGACCGGCATGACGACTTCTTCGTGCCATAACTCTTCACTGTAAAATTTACAAAACAAACATCTTAGACTCCTCACTTTATCAGCACTTCTCTACCAATTCCTACCTCTGTACAAACTCTCCATCTATAGCTTCCCAAATGATAATAATTACCCCCTTATGTCCCAAACAGTAAAAGTACCCCGAAACGGCTATGGAGTTCCCGTTTAAGTCTTTTGTTCCAATATGGAAAGTAGTTAAGTTCCCTAAGACAGTATGTAGGTACACCCCCAAACTAGGTAGGCAGGCCTCAAATAGGTAGGTGTATAGCGCCCCATTAGTTAGGTAGACTTATAGGTCCCTCAAAAGGTAGGTATCCCTGTCCCTTATTAAGTAGATAGATAGTTATATAGGCTTCCCAAAAAGTAGAAATATAGGTCCCTAGTATGTTGTTATATATGTCCCTGTAGGTAGTTATCTGCCCCCTGTAGCCAGGTAGCTGCCCCTTGTAGCCAGGTAGTTATATGCCCCTAGTAGTGGCCTCCTGGTAGCCAGGTAGTTATTTGCACCATGTAGCCAGGTAGCTGCCCCTTGTAGTCAGGTAGTTATAGCAACCCTGGTAGTTGCTTTGTGGTAGCCAGGTAGTTATTTATCCCCTGTAGCCAGGTAGCTACCCCCTGTAGCCAGGTAGTTATATGCACCCTGTTGCCAGGTAGCTGCTCCCTGTAGCTAGGTATTTATATGCCCCCTGTAGCCAGGTAGTTGCCCAGTGTAGCCAAGTAGTTATATGCCCCCTGTAGCCAGGTAGTTATGTGCCCCCAGTAGCCAGGTAGTTGCCCCCTGCAGCCAGGTAATTTGCCCCCTGTAGTCAGGTAATATGCCCCCTGCAGTCAGCTAGTTTCCCCCTGTAGTCAGGTAGTTGCCTCCTGTAGCCATGTAATACGCCAGGAAAGCCTGACATCCCCCTGCGACGCTGATGTGGATGTACAGTGCTCACTGAGCGCTGTGCATGCAAGGTAGAAGGCAGGAGGGTAATGAATCGTCTTGCCTCCTCCCTGGAGGAGCAAATGCACAATAGCTTACTGACTCTGCACGACCGCACCTAGGAACGGCCCTGGTCCTGATAAGAGTGAAGAGGAAGTGTACTAAGGAGAACAAATAGCCCTTAGGATTGACCGCTGCTCTGCAGGCTGGATTCTAGATATTACAGAGAGAAAGCCTCGTCTGGACAATTGCTAGAAAACAGTTGCAAAGAAGTAAGGAGTGTTACATGTGCTGCAGGCATGGTGGTGGATGGGCCATGAGAGGTTAGGGCCGCGATGGATGGGAAACGCACAATTCACACATTAAGTGACTGCAACGGTCCAGTCACAGAAGGGATTTGGGGAATATCCTTCTCTTGAAAAAAAAGATGGCGTAGCTGGGAAGAGAGGGACCAGCTACATATGGGTTGTGCAAAGTTCTCAAGAGTTCTCCTCCCTGTAGAGGTTTTGCTAAGAATAACCTGTGAGTAAAGCCTGCAAGATCCAAAAGCTGAAGAGTCTTTGTGGTTATACTCAACAACTAACAGTGTGTCTTAGCAAGGAACTGGAGCTAGCAGAGTTGAAATGTCAGTCACTTGCCCACAGATTTGCCTATTAATTACAATGGATCTATTGTGTTTCCGCCGTGGTGTCTGTCGTTGAAACGGAAAAAATAGCGCAGTTGCTTAACTTCTTTTTTTGTCATTCCCGATGGAACGTGCAACAGAGGTCCCGAACCATGTGATCCTATCCTCTCAGTATATTTTTGGAGTGGTGGTGGGGGGGAGAGAATAACGGAAGAATCACATGAAAGTACGGCGAAAATATACAGACTCCATGCAGATCCCAGCACTGCAATACAGCAGTGCTAACCACTGAGCCACAGTGCTGTCCCTATTAATCAACTTTCATCATCATTATCTCTAATCAAATATACTCATTTACACTAGTCAACTCATGGCATCTGGCCATGAAGGCCAACATGACTCTCTAGACATATGGAAGCACTGAAAATAAGGAGCCTTGATTTGGCTTTTACTATCCATTTGACAAGCAGTAGTATGGATGACCTCTGTGTAAGGCTTTGACAGATCTTTGCAATAGTATGCAAGTATAAATCCATGATGGTTGGTCTGTTTTTTTATATGTTTCACTGATATGTTTCACTGATAGAAACATGATAGCCATAAAAATATTAGTTAGCTATGAGATAAAGAATCTTTTAACCTTAGAGATTTGCTTCATTCTTCAGAGTGATTTTGATGTACTTAAACCATGTATTGTTGATAATTTTAATTTCCACTCTTCTGTGCAGGCACATGTCAAGATATGTTTCAATGGAACAATGGTCAATTCTATTATAAAAAGTTGAATACGTCTAGTGATAATGTAAAGTTTATAATTATTTGTAAAATCTCATTGTTGCTCTGTCTGTGAACATCATAAAGTGTGCGGACGAAGGGATAATGGAAAAGCTGCTTACACTCCAAGGGCTTCAGATTGCTGCGGATATCATCTCTAAAGTATTCAGCTTTGTCACCTTGTGATTTCTCTCTTAGATAAAAAAATGATTTCTATTTGTACTTAAGTTCTAAGCTTTCACAGATCTGGATTTGTGAAGAGAGGATTGAGTTGGAAAATCCCCTTCAGAGTGTTGATAACATTGTTGAATCTGATGCTACAGACAGGGGATATGCATTATTACTGGCCTGTCTCTGGCACTTAAAAAAGTTTATTATTAGGTAGACACAATACGATGATAAGAATCATATACATTATATCTTCCCAGCCAAAGTAAAAATCACTTTTATTTACTGCATCTTTATTTAGGATTTTTATTTCCACTATCTTCATTATTTGAACATATTAGAAAGCTAATTCTAAAGCTCAGAATTTTTTTAAGGTAGCAGATCTATGTTGCTGGTATATGTACATTTATTTTTATTGCTGTACTTAAAAATCTTTATGAATTTGTACTTTTAAATATATAAGTATATATATAAAATATAATATTGCACGGTTTTGCTTTTAAAACTATGAAACCAGCATCTGAGCACATAATTTAAAATAGTTTTAGTTGAGTGGGTAGATTACACAATACTCTCTCAATGCTGTAAACAGCTGATATTTGGGTCATATATTTTGATTTTCCCTAAATAATGACGTGTCCTTGTCATCAAGGTTAAAGTTAATGCTACTCTATATAAGAGAAGAATGATATTGATGGAGAGAAACTGAGCTCTGATGTATATATAATTTGGAGCAGGATTTCTTAATAAAAATTAGAGAAAAAACATACTAGAGACAATGGGAGTCTTGCTTACCCCACCCACATACAGTGATTGACAGCTTTCCCTGTATCAGTGTATGCACAAAGCAAATTGTCAATTACTTTAATTACAGGGTAAGCAGTACTTTCAGTTTTAAAAAATACTCTGCTTTTTACACAGAAATCCCGCTTCGAATAATATAAATCTATATATCACACAGCTCAGCTTCTCTCCATCTATGAATTGGGCTCTCAGGTAGGGTAATCAAAAACACCGGGCAGGCTTGCTTTTAATCTACCGCTGGTGTTGTAGAGCTTTTTTACCATTGCTTTGGACAAAAGAAACTGCCTTCTATTAATGTCTTTATGGGTCAAAATTATAATCTGTTGGGCTTATTTATCTTAGATGGGCGTGCCATTCTTCTTCACAATGCCATATGAAAACCCACGCAATGAGAACATTGATATAACTTTGAAATTAGGTTTGGTATCTCTTCTCCAAGCAAAGATGAAGGCTATAATATTTTCATACTTAATATTAAACATCAAGGCTTTATTGGATAGAGCACTTCTTATTTATTTAAACATCTTCATAAAGTATCCCTAACTTTTTAATAGATCAACTTGTCTAAAATAAATACATGCTCCAAAGTGTGCCCTTTTATATTATTTTATGTGGAATAAGTATTTTTTTTGCAAAATATTCTTGTGCTGTTTAAAGGTTTTTTTTGTTTTTTTTTTTTAAATAAGAATATAATGACAATAAAATGCAAGCTAAAATTTAAAACTTTATTATAAAGGAAGTCCACAAATTCATATCAAAGTGCTGTATCACTACTGAAAAAACAAATAAAAACACAAAAAATTTCAAAATCAGAAGTGCAGCATTCACCTGAATGAAATCCGTGGGACAGTTTCAGCCACCTCTCTGTTTAAAGTGGAGACTTTCCAGGGCCTGTTCTCAAGATAAACATCTGGGATTCACACCGGTATGCCATGAATGTGTTTGGTGGGACAACCCCTTTAAATTGAAGAATCTCAATGGCTTTGGATATTAACATAGGATTAGAAGGAAAGGATAACTATAGCTCCATGTTCTTTCAGGAGAAATAACGGTGTAAGAATGTTAAACTAGAACATATACAATGATTCTTTTCCTCAACAGCTGATATCAGGGGGCAGTTAGACTGTCTCCATACACATTAGATTGTTTGCACATCTTGTTTACACCAATAGGATCTGTCAACAATTATTTTATTTGTACAGCCAGCTTAATTTAGCCATGCATTATAGGACAATGTTACTGAGGAAGGGGTGGCTATTTTTTTCCCCAGTGGCCTTTATCAACCTTGTCGTGGTTTTTTTAAACAGAATATCAAAGAAAACATCATGCTCATGAAACCAGTGACATTAGTAAAATTATATCACAAATGCACTAAGCTAGTTCATACAAGAGTACCCATTGAACAACAGACCCATGAATGCCGGATCTTTGGAATGTAAGGAAATGGGTACTGTACGTAACGTAGGGTCAATCAGCAAGCTTCATAGTACCTTACTTCCAAAGCAGCCATAGAGACAGTTACCCAAAAGGGATACCCTGTTTTACATATGATTCTTGCCTCTTTATGTTTTTTAATTGGAAGCTCAAGAGTCATTTAGTAAGTGTACTGCACATACTATGTTAGTATTATTATTTGGGTATATAAATTTATGAGCTTTGATTTTTTTAACAGCTTGTAACTAGAGTCGAGAAAACAATTTGAGAAAATGTTCGTTCGAGTTGAACTTTACGGATTTTTAGAACACGAGTTGAACCAAGCTTTTTACGGTAGTTCGAGTAAAGTTCGCGTTTGACACATGCGTTCGCCGCGCCATTTTTTACTTTCACTTTGAGCTGCTTCCTGTACTTTTGGTGCAATCCAATCAGTGCAGACAATAGAGAAGTGTCCAAAAACATCACCAGTGAGGATGTAGGAATATCATTGGCTGCTGAAATCACATGACCCTGTTCTATATATTACACTTTTGAACGCCATTTCCAGTTCAAGCTCAGTACTGAACACACTGCTCTCTGTGTCTGCATGCTTGAATGCATGCAGACACCACATTTCACAGCGATTTAAGAAAGGAAAAGCTGTTAGTTAGATTAGTTAGGGGGTAAGGGACATTAAGCTTAGGGAATTATACACAGCAAAACTTAAGGAGTTTTAAATTGCTGCCTGCATCTTTCAAATCTTCAGTCTGAGTGCCCAAAAGTGCATGTCTGCTGTTTTGGGGATACAGCCAGTGGAGAAGACAAGATTCAAGAGCAGTTGTGATTTGTTGTTTGATTTGTTGTGATTTGTTGTTTTGGTTCCAGGGTTCTTCCATAAGACACCATTCAACAGACATTCCAATAATAAAATTATATTTCTAATCCTATCTGCAAATTATAGGGATACAAGAACAGTTGTGATTTGCTGTCTTTGGAGTAGAGTTTATCAATAAGAACCTGTGAACAAATCTTTACATTTTTTATATTTATATTTTTGAACATGGAGCGAACTAGAGTTTTTAAGCGAGCAAGGAGGGGCATAGTGCAAGGAGCTAGAGGTACAAGACAAATCACTCCTTCCAGTGGTCTGGACAACACACAAGCAAGCACATCGTCTGTCGCAGGACCGTCAGGCCTGTCATCCCTTGATCAGTTCCCTGTGTGTCTCATTCAAGGGCACAAATGTCATTGTCATCATCAGTCCAACCTGAAGGCCAAATATCACCCAATAAACAGACCGCTCTAGATAATCCATATTCCAAAGAGCTCTTTAATGACACAATGCGGTTGGGCTCAGAAGGCATTTCAAAAGATCAAGAGATGAAAGAGGATGATTTTGTCTGCTCTGATGTCCAATCGCTGATGCTCTCAGTGGAGGAGAAAGAAGCTGGTCCATCGGCAAAAATATCAAGCGGTCAGCAGTGCCTGTGGCTTCTAGCCCGCAGCATGAGTATGTAGACTGTCAGGAAGAGGAATTCACCTGTGATGATGATGACATTGTGGATCCAACGTGGTCTTTTGAGCAGCAGCTGGCGAGCTCATCATCAGTGAAGGAGGTGGAGGATGATGGGGTAGTATAAGTGCGGGTCCGGCCTCAGAAAGGGAGAGGGCGGTCGCACAAGTCTGCTGACATTAATCCACCAGCCATGGTCAGTGGTGGCAGTGGGAACACCGCTACTAGGTTTTCACTGTCGAAGAGGTCCAGGACCTGTGAAGCCTGGGCCTTTTTCGATCAAGCCTCAGATTCGCCGACCGACATGATATACCAGGTTTGCTTTCAATGCATCAATAGAGGAAAGAATCTAAAGTGTTTCAGCACCATGAGCATGAACAGGCACATGCATGTAAAGCATGAATTGCTGTGGAAGAGTCACTTGGAAAAAATAGGCCACACAGGTCCTGGGATACCAACCACCATGACATCTTCTGCCTCCGCTACTTCCAAGCCCAAGCGGTCCTCTGCTGCTGATGTGCCGGAGCAGCTTGAACAAGCACCATCCCCAGTCCCAAACATTGTAGCCCGATTCCCACCACAGTCTACACCTTCCACTTCCCCCAGTGTGACCTGCATGCCGTACAGCAGCCAGTCCACCATTCAGTCTTCTGTGTCCCAGGTGTGGAAGCAGAAGAAATGCTTTCATCCCAGGCATCCCAACGGCAAAAGCCTGAATTGTTGGCCTTGAAAATGTTGCCTTTCTGCCTCGTGGCCACGGATGGGTTCTACCACGTCATGGCCCTGGCCTGCCCCCAATATCAGATGCTGAGCAGGCATTTCTTTGCCAGAAAAACTGTTCGTGACCTGACCTACCACGTTGCAGAAAAGACCTCCAGCTCGTTCTCCAACTCACTACAGACACATGTACTAGTAAGCACAGTCAAGGGCGTTACATCTCACTGACTGCTCACTGGGTGAGTTGGGTGGATGACAGTGCCTCTGGTGATGGGTCTCAGCAGAAACTCTTCCACACTGCAGGAATGGTGCAGAGTCCAGATCCCCAACCTTGACGGGCAGCATTACATGCCAAGAGAAACCAGGCTGTTCTGAAATTAATCTGTCTTGGAGACCGTCAACACACAGGTCAAGAGCTGTGGATGGCTCTGTGCACTCAGACTGCCCAGTGGCTGAGTGCTAAGAACCTGGCAACAGGCAAGGTGGTGTGTGACAATGGGATAAATCTCCTTGCTGCCCTTTGAATCGGTAGACTTACGCATATCCCTTGCCTTGCACATGTCCTGAACATAGTTGTGCAGAAATTTCTCCATCGCTACACGGGTCTTGACTGTCCGATGAGGAATGCTCAAGGTCTAAGCTAACACTACCGGAGTGATATGGTCCTCCCCGTCGACCGTCACATTGATGACGTTGCAACAAGCTCGAATTCCACCCTCCACATGCTCCAGCGATTGTTGCAGCAGCGTAATGCCATTATGCGGTATGAAGTGGCTCATGGCATGACGAGCAGTGGTGCGGACCTCGGGGAGTTGAGCCATAGAGAGTGGAGGCAGATGAAGGATCTCTGCACCATACTTTACAGTTTTGAAGAGGCCACCAAAATGGTCAGTCAAGATGATGGCATTGTCAGCATGATCATTGTGGTCATATTTTTACTGGAACAAGTGTTAGACAGTCTATGGCAGCAGAACCCAGCAGTGATGGAGGAGGAGGCGGACACAGATGCAGACACAGAGCCTTACTCGCTGTCGGATGTAGAATGCCCGACTGTTTCCCAATTTTATCGGTCTTCTTTAGGTGGTGGATCCAGGTCCAGGGCTGGTACAGGACGGCAGTTCAGCTCACAGAGTAAAGTGCATGAGGCTAGCCAGGTAGAGATGGGCGAATTGATTCTAACGAAGTGGAATTCGTTTAGAATTTCAGGAAAACTTCGATTCTGAATGAAGTCGAAGTTTGGGGTGATTCGTGGAAACGAAGCGTGTTTTTAATTGATAGAATGGCTGAAAGCACATGGTGTTACATGGGGCAAAGAACTCTGGGAGGAAGAAAGGAGTACCCTAAATGACATGTGCAGAGATGAAGCCAATCAGAGACCGGCGGGATTCTGTGACGTCACCGCACTATATAAGTCCGGACACGACGCTGGCAGTTCACACTCCTCTCTCTTTGCCGTGTTGTAGCTGCAGCAGCTCCAGTAACTGAGATCTCACACAAAAGAAAGAACTTTTATACAGCGATTTTTGGGGGGGTGTCACAGCTTTTCTCAGACACTGCTTCTCTTACGGCATAATTTTGATTTTGTGGGGTATTGGAATTGAAGTCCAGTGTTCGTCCAATTCAGCTGCATATACATTTTAATGCTATCTGGTCAGTTCTGGAGCACATTGAATATCCAAGGGTTATCTAAGCCTATTTTTGAAGTTGTATTCAGTTAAAGAAACAACGTTTTTACAATCCACATACCAGTTAATATTTGGCTGCTCATTTCTTTTTTTTTTTTAAACCATAATTTTTATTGAGATTATAACAGTTTTACAAAAAGAAAGAAATTTCCCAACGCAGTGGAAAAAGAACAGAACAAAAATTAAAACAATTGCCATGAAATACACTCAGATAAAAATTGACATTTTGTTTCTCAAGTAGACATATAGGAGAATCTGTCTGCGGAGCGAATGTTCAGCAAAAGAAAACTTTACCCAAGAGCAGAACTAAACAGCTCAGTAAAAGAATAAAATAATTATCAACAAAGTTAACCAATCACAAAGTACTTGGACTCAGTCCAAAATGTCCATTTATTTTTAATTCCAGCTACCAGGTGTGGAGGAATCGCCAATCAAGTTTCACATTTAAAATGGAAATTGACTCTATTGATAACTTCTGCAGTGCTAAGAATCTCTGCCGATTTCCAGTGAGCTGCTATGGTCAGTCTGGTGGTGAGCAAAAGATGGTAAAGGACAGTTTGGAAAGACAAATGGTAATCATCTAAGGTCAAGTCGAGTATAGCCAGTTGTGGAGAGAATGAAATGTTAAATTGGAAAATTTCTTTAGCCATTGACTCCACCTGAGACCACAACTTTTTAACAACAGGACATGACCACCACATATGCATAGGGGTTCCTACACTACCACAAGCTCTCCAGCAAAGATTGGAATAACCAGGGGAAATATGGAAAAAAACGATTTGGTGTAAGGTACCACCTAAGGTGGATTTTCTTCATGATTTCCAAGTGGTTTACACACCTTGAGAACTTGATAGAGGTCGCAGCTGCTAACATCCAATCCTCATTTGTATATTTTACATTTAGTTCCTTTTCCCATTTAAGAAAATAGCTAGGGGATGATTGAAATGTAACTGATAACAATTGGTTATAGGAAATGGATAATCCCTTCTCATATCTAGTAACAGTATTCAAAAAACGGCTTAGTATGGACTCCACTCCCAACCTCCCCAAGTGTTGCATATCATTCAAAACATGCCTAACTTGAAGATATTTGTAAAATGTAGTTTGGGCAATATTGAAATTCTGAGTTAAGTCAGAAAAAGGTTTAAGTTGCTCATCAGAATAAAGAAGGTCAATCGTATGAATCCCCTTAGATATCCAATCATAAAGGGAGACGTGAGGGATACATAACTGAAGAATTAAAATCGGACACAACTGTCTTGAAATAGGTATTAGATGATTCTTCACTACATATTTGTTCCAAGATAGAAATAAGTGTTGAAGAGAGGGTAGGTCACTATTAGGGATAGTAATCCCTAAAAGTAAGGCAATAAGGAGATCTCTAACCGTGTAGGGGTAGCAGGTGGCGTTTTCAAGCTGGGACCAGTGATGTATGCTTGGATTATTCCACAGAAAGTAGCTGGCATCCAAAATAGATGCTGCATTATACAATGCAAGGTTGGGCACAGACATACCTCCCTTCTTGGACTGTAAATACAAATATCGTCTATTACATCTAGGCCTCTTTGCCCCCCAAATAAATTTTAGTAATAAGGATTGTAGTTTGTTTATAAGCGAGGAGGGAAACACAAAGGGCAGACATCTACATACATACAGATATTTAGGTAAAAGCATCATTTTAACAACATTAATACTTGCGATCCAGGGTAAGGAAGAAGATTTAATCTATCAATCTCTGAGACTAAAGTGTCATATACAAAGTCCAAGTTACCGCTAACAGTATTTTGTAATGAATAAAATATTTTTATACCAAGATAGGAAATAGAAGTGTCAGAGCAAATAAACTGAAAGCGGGAAAGGTCTGCTAGACCTGAAGGTTGCACATGCAAAGGCATCAGGGTAGATTTAGTTAAGTTTAGTTTATAGTATGACACTTTACTATAAGCTTCTAAAATATGTAGTAAATGTGGAATTGAGGAAGCAGGGTCTCGACACAAAATGTCGTCCGCATACAGACTGATTTTATGTTCGACTCCTGCGGCATCAATACCTGGTAAAAGGTTAGAACTTTTGATACTTTCTGCCAGAGGCTCTATACAAAGCGTGAAGATAAGGGGGGAGAGAGGGCAACCTTGTCGGGTACCATTAGATATGGGAAAAGTCCTGGAAAGAAAACCTGAAAACAATACTGCTGCAGAAGGGGAGGTGTACAGAGCCGTAATTGCACTAAAAATCGCACCGGAGAAGCCAAATTTTTTCAATACCTCTTTACTATAATCCCAATTAATTCTGTCAAAGGCTTTCTCTGCATCAAAGGATATAAGGGCCAAAGGGGTTTTATTAGAATTAATGAAATGCAATACAACTAATACTCTTCGAACACCATCTCTGGTTTGCCGACCTTTCACAAACCCTACTTGATCCAATTTAATCAACGATGGGAGGATGTCGTTTAACCGGGAGGCAATAAGTTTAGAATAAAATTTTATATCACAATTCAGCAAAGATATGGGTCCGTAGTTAGTGACTAAATCTGAAGGTTTACCCAGTTTTGTGATAGTGGTCACCGTTGCATGAAGCATTTCAGAGGGAGGAGATCCTTTATCAATTATTGATTGGAAAATCGAAACCATATGGGGAAGAAGAATGGATTTAAATAATTTGTAGTACTCATTTGGAAGACCATCTGGTCTGGGTGCTTTGTTAAGTTTGGATGAGTTAATAGTTTTTCCTAATTCCATCATAGTTATTGGAGAATTCAGTGCATCCAGGTCTTCTTCAGTTAAAGCCGGAAGAGCCAGCTTATTTAGAAAATTGTTAATTTGATCTGTGCTAATGGGAAGGAGATTAGGGTCGTCCCTTAAATTATAAAGGGAATGGTAATAATCTGCAAAGGAATTGGAGATAAATTGGGGGTCCCTAATTTTGCCCTTATCTGGAGTGGAAATATAAGGTTTTTTAGAACGGGCTTGAACGGTCGTAACTCTGTTCGCCAACAATTTAGTAGGTCTATCTCCTTGGATATAAAAATTAAATTTTAGTTTCGCCAATTGTGATTCATGTTCTTTTAAATAAAGGCTCCATAAAAGATTTCTTTGGTTAATAAGTTCTTTTTTAACATCTAGGGTTGGGTTAGTTTTGAAACTTTTATCTAATTTCTTAATGTTGTCCAAGATCTTATTAACCTCTGATTCATGGCGCTTTTTTTCTTTAGATGCTAACTTCATGCAGATACCTCTCATATATGCCTTGTGGGCACAACATAAAGATTCTATGGAAGGAGCAGAAGGGGAATTAATATTGAAATATTCCTGAAGGGCTCCCGATACTTCCGAAGTATTTGTGGCAGATTTTAACATAAACAGATTCAATCTCCAAGGAACATTTGGAGATGTTCTCATATGGTCTGATAAGGAGAGAGTTATAGGAGCGTGGTCGGACCAAGTGATAAGGCCTATTTCAGTTTGTCGCACATTCACAAGAGCTTTTCGATCTAAGAGAAAAAAGTCAATCCGTAAATGGGTATTTTTGGAGGCAGAATAAAATGTATAGTCTATCTCATTGGAGTGTTGGTATCTCCAAGGGTCATGTAGATTTTCTTCTTGTGTATAATTTAAAAGTTCGGGAGTATATCTTGCAGCACCCCTAGATCTGTCAAGCAACCTATCCATAACTAGATTAAAATCTCCACAAATGATTAAACCTCCTCTACAAATTGCCCTAGCCTTAGATATTGTGGACTTGACAAATGATAACTGCCCAGTATTCGGGGCGTAAAGGGAAAGGATTGTGTAAGGTATCGAATTTATTTCACACTGCAGGATGATATATCTATGTTTTGGGTCAATAATTGAATTAATAAAGGTGAATGCTACCGAGTCCTTAATAAAAAGAGCGATACCAGCTTTTTTAACCTGTGAGAGAGTAAAATAAGAGTATGGAAATTTTTTATTCTTTAGTCTCCCAGAATCCTGAGCAGTTAAATGGGTCTCTTGAACGCAAACTATATCTGCTTTAGATTTCAAAACATCTCTCCAGAAAAGTGAGCGTTTGTACGGCGAATTAAGGCCGTTAGCATTTAAAGAGATAATTTTAAAACCCATTATGAATCAAGAAGAGGACTAGCAACACGAGATACAATAATGTACGTCCCGAAGAAGATGTTAAATACAGGACTACAAGTAAAAGAGATGTTTTCATGGCCAAAACAATAACAACAGTAAACCAAGTAACAGGCAAAGACATTGCAAACTAAATTATTTCCTCAGTGGAAATAAGTATTGGGGAAAGTTCAGTGCAGGCACTTACAGAATGTGAGCAAAGCCCACCTTCAAGAAGTAACTAAGGGAGCAACAATGAAAGAGAGCATACTCAAGGAAACAGTAGTAGGGCGCAATCACCAGATTCCAGGGTCAATCATCTGGTCTTGTTCTAGAATATTGGTGTTTCTCTGACCAGATGGGAGTGATCAGTTCCGGTCTATCCTTCTTCTTTCGTGGTTGGAAGAATTTGTGGAGTGACAAGCAGGTTCCATGGAATTTTAATAAATCTTATAGCATAGGGTGGGGAGGAAGCAGGACATTTGTATAATTGTCCCTGGTGACAATAAGTTTCACTGGGAACCCCCAAATGATATGCCAATATCATTCTTCCTGAGGATCTTGGTAAACGGTGCAAATTCTTTAACCTTTAAGCATTGGGCCTGCAGAAGAGGTCGGGGTAAAATTGAGATGTCCTTTAAACCTCTCCCGGAAGGTCCAGAACTTTTCCTGTATGGGCTTTTAAGGAACTTTTTCTTTAGTGCGAAAGAAGTGGACTTTTGCAATGACATCCCTAGGTAAAGAGGGGGAAATGTGTTTTGGTTTAGGTAGGCGATGAATGCGGTCTACTGTTAAGTCTAGAGATGAAGCTTCAGGGAGAACAATAGCCATTAGATCTATTAAGAATTATGGGAGAGAGTCTGTTGGTACTGACTCCGGAATACCTCTTAGCCTTATATTGTTTCTTCTGGAGCGATCTTCAAGATCTAGAACTTTGGAGGATAATTTTTGCACTTCCTCTTCAAGGGCGGCATTAGCATCGATCAGTAAATTGTGTGATTTAGCAAATTCCGCCATCTTATTCTCAACATGTTCTGTTCTGGAGACTAAGGCTTGGATGTCAGAACGAAATTCACCCATCATCTGTTTAAAGTCAGATTGTAGCGACTTCAAGAATGAGGAGGATAGACGTTGCAGGGACCTTTCAGTAACATGAGCTTGTTCCTTTGGATCCTGATGGTTGAGATCTACAGAATCCGGGCGTGATGAAGATGGAGATAATGGAGGGATTGGGATACGTTTATTCTGATCCTGGGAATTGGAAGATGGATTTTGAAAAAAACTCAGTAAGTATAGTAGGTTTGTGTCTTTGTGATCTTTTAGTAGTACCGCCCATGTCGCTGTATAGGAGTCTCCAACCTCTCCCCAAACTCCTTACTCCAGAAAGCACCTTATCAGTCCAGCAGGAGAAAGCACAGTAAGTTGGAGAAATCCCTTATGCAGTTAGCTGAAAAGTCTGACACCAGCTTCAGAAATCCTAGAGCCTGTCAGTGAAGTTGTTTACAAAGACTGGCAGTAGAAATGTAAATAATCAGCAGAGTACATGTGGTTTCCAAGGCAATGGTGTGAGCAGGGAGACAGTTTTATAGCCAGTCCCTGCAGATTACAACCCCAGTCCTGGGATATGAGAAATAACTGACAGCTGAGGAGGCTGTGACCAGATATAACACCCACAGCCCTGTTATCTCTTTCACCCAAATAATAAATGTAGCTCTGAGGACTGAGGGAAGTCAGCCTGGGAACTGTAGCAGGACCCTTAATGTGGGGTAGAGGCCGCAATGTGTCAGTCTCCTCTCTTTACCTTATTGCTGCTGAGAAGCAGGAGATGAGAGTCACCTCAGGGGAGAACTGAGAGTCCAAGAGGCTCGACCAAGAGCAGTGCAGCTCTGACCAGGAGTGAAGCAGCTGCTGTGTAGTGAGGCAGGCAGGACTCAGCTCTGCTGAATGCCAGCCAGATTCAGGCCTACTGCTTGTACCTTCTGCCAGTCAGTACAGGAGTGACTGGGAACGCCGTCCTGTTGAATCGCCAGCCGGAACCACAGCCCTGAGCAGAGCAGGTCAGAGAGTGAGGGTTTATGCAGGTAGATGACCCAGAATCACGGTGAATGCAGGTTTAGTAGAGCCGGTTTAAGCTAGTTTCCTCAGAGCTCAAAGATTATGTGACCAGCTCCATGCTGTGCCAGGCCACGCCCCCCCAGCTGCTCATTTCTTTTACGCAATTTATATCCAAGGGTTAATTACGCGTGTTTCTGCTTTTGGGTAGCATAAAAGAAATGGGGTTTTTTCAAACGCCAAGGAAAAATTTTTTTCCTGTACCATAATTTAAAACCAAAAGGGTTTAATTTAAAAGGGGTTTTTTTTGGTTTTTTAAAAGCAAAAAGAAATGGTTTTTTCAACGCCAAGGAAGCATTTTTTCCTGTACTAATTTAAATATCCGGGGTTTTAAAAAAGCGTGTTTTTTTGGCCATTTTTAGTGTTTAAAAAATACCATCTTTTTAAAAACCCAAACCAATCCCATTTAAAATTTTTTTGGCTCCCTCATTTATTTTGTGCAATTTATTCCAAGGGTTAATTAAACGGGGTTTTCTGTTTGTAGTCAGTAAAATCCCACGCCATTTTAACATCCCTAAAAACCCTTTTAATTTTTTGGAAACCTCTTTTTTTTTTGCCCCAATTAAAATCCAACTAAGTGGTTTTTTCTGTTGTTGTCAGTAAAATAAACGACTTTTTCAACCCCAAAAGAAGTTTTTTTTCCTGTAGCAAAAATTTCAAAATCTGAAGGTTAATTAACGTGTTTTCTGTTTTTTAGTCATTTAAAATACACGTCTTTTTTAACATGCCAAAATCCATTTTTTTTTTTTGGCAGCTCATTTTTTTTTTGCGCATTTTATACCGGGGGTTAATTAATGGGGTTTTCGGCTGTTGTGGTCATAAAATAAACGGCTTTTTTTAAAACGCCAAAGAAGTTTTTTTTCCTGTAGCATAATTAAATTCTGAAGGTTAATTAAGCTTGTTTCTTTTTTTTAGTCAGTAAAATACACGTTTTTTTAAACGCCACACACCTTTTAAATTTTTGACAGCTCATTTTTTTTTGCAAAAATTTATACCCAAGGTTTATTTGCGTGTTTTTTTGCTGTTTTTTATCAGAAAAAATACACATCGTTTTAACATGCCACATACCCGGTAGGGCAGTGGGCACAAAAATTCCTGGAGCAGGCACAGGTTCACAGCACAGTAAGGGGCATAGCAGCAGGGGTGATTTGTGGGCCAAACTCCCCGGTTCATGTAGGGGCCGTGTTTTTGATCAAAACCCAAGGGTTTTTTGGGTTTGGGTTTTTGAGTAGGTCAACAACTTCATCCCAGATGACATCAGACAACCCTAGCGGGGGTTTCGTCAGAAAACAATTTTATTTGGCCCCGGGCCCCCGGGAAACCCAGGTAAACGGCCCTCACCTGTCCTCAACCCCCCCTCTGCCCCTTCGGCTCCCTTAGCCAAAAAACTATATGTGGCCCGGGGCTCAGCGCCACTATACAGAAAGGGAAAGAAAAATTTGGGGACATCAGAAAGCATTTGGGAAACGAAAGAGAGGGGAAACACCCCTTTGTTTCTTTTTTCCCAGAAAAGATGTGGAGATGGCATGGGAGGTTTTTTTGGCGAGCGTCAGCCTCTGCATCCCAAAGACCATTGAGGAGGAACACATACGATCAAACACTCATGAAGTATAAACGTGGGGGTTTTAACCCCTTTTCTCCCATTACACCATTTTTTTCCAAAGGGCCAACCGAAAAGGGAACTTGAACTGAAGGTAACCATAACTCCCGGGAATGTTTTGGGTGCTTATTTTGCTTTTTGTCCCCCATTGTTGATTAATTCAGTAAAAAACGGAATGGACAGAAAAAAAAAAGGGGAAGCAAAAGCAAATTTTTGCAAAACGGGCTTTGTATAACTTCTTCAGTATAAAAAAGGGAATCGTATGCCAACTTACAGAAACTAAAAACAAAAATCCTCGGGGAGGGCCCCTCCCCTTTTACTGGTGGAAAAAAATTTAAACACCCCACACAAAATTTCAAGTGGTTTAAGAAAAGGAAAAGTTTAAAAATTTTTCTTTTTGTACCATAAACCAATAAAAACAGGGGGAAAAAAGGAAAAAGGTTTTCCCGGGAACAATTTTTCCCAGTTTGTTAAAGATTTTAAAAGGGCCTTGGGAAATTTTTTTTATTTGCATTTTAATGGAAAAGGCCCTTTCCCCAAAAACTCCTCCAAGACAAAAAATAAAAAATACTAAAAAATAATTTTTTAGAGCCTATAGAGAAAGATTTCCCTTTCCCACCTCATCTTCAACTGGTACCATACCTTTTTGCCCCCTTTCCCCTTGCCCAAACGATCCTTGCCGTTTCCTGACATTATATTTTTCCCGACTCCAAATTTTCCCCTTACATTTTGTACCCCGAACACCTGGGCTGCCACCCAAGAAAGTCCCCCGTCGGGGGTAGTGACCGGGTAACCCCCCACCGCAGAAAGCCCATCCCTTTTTTGCATGGGCCTGGAAAAAACGGGGACCAATTTAGAACCCACTCCCTGGGTGGCTATTGCCATCGCTTGCGGGGGTCCAATGGATCCACTACCACTTTCCGTAAACCCCTGAACAGGGGGAAATGAAAAATTATTCATCCCGTAGTCCGGGGCAACGACAAATAACTCATGTCCGCATGAAAGGGCCAGCAAACGGCTTTTTCCCAACCTGAGCTGCCATTTGGCCACATTAAAATTACACCGGGGGGTACTCCCCCCTTGGATCATCGATAAAATTTTTTCCTTTTTTTTTTTTCCAAATTTGGGGGAAAAACCCCAAACCCTTTAAATTCCCCAAAAAATTTTTTTTTAAAGGGGGCCGGGGGGTTTTTTTGGGGGTTTTTGGGGGGGAATTAAAAAACCGGTTTTTTTTTTTTGGTTTTTCCGGGGGGGGGGAAAAAAAAATTTTTTTTCCCCCCGGGTTTGGCCCTTGGGAAATTTTCCCTTTTAAAATTTTAAAAAAATTTTTTTTTTGGGGGTTTTTTTTTTTTAAAAAAATTTAAAAAAAAAATTTTTTTTTTTAAAAAAAAATTTTTTTTAAAAAAAATTTTTTTTTTTTTTAATAAATTTTTTTAAAAAAAAAAGTTTAAAATTTTTTTGTAAAAAAAATTTTTTTTAAAAAAAAAAAAAAAATTTTTTTTAAAAAAAAAAAAATTTTTAATTTTTTTTTAAAAAAATTTTTTTTTTTTAAAAAAAAAAAAAAATTTTTTTAAATTTCCCCCAAAAAAAAAAATTTTTTTTTTGGAAAAAAAATTTTTTTAAAAAAAAAATTTTTTTTTAAAAAAATTTTTTAAAAAAAAAATTTAAAAAAAAAATTTTTTTAAAAAAAAAAAAAAAAAAAAAAAAAAAAAAAAAAATTAAATAAAAATAAAAAGGGGGGGAAAAAATTTTTAAAAAAAAAAAAAAAATTTTTTTTTTTTAAAATTTTTTTTTGGGGGGGAAAAAAAATTTAAAAAATTTTTTTGGGGTTTTTTTAAAAAAAAAAATTTTTTTAAAAAAAAAAAAAAAAAAAAAAAAAAAAAAAAAAATTTAAAAAAAAAAATTTTTTTTTTTTTGAAAAAAAAAAAATTTTTAAAAAGGGGGGAAAAAAGGGGTTTTAAAAAAAATTAAAAAAAGGGTTTTTTTTTTTTAAAAAAATTTTTTTAAAATTTTTGGGGGTTTTTTAAAAAAAATTTTTTAAAAAACCCCCTTTTTGGGGGGGGGTTTTCCCGGGCCCCCCCGGGGGGGCCCCTTTGGGCCCCCCCCCCCCTTTTCCGGTTTTTTTTAAAATTTTCCTTTCCTTTTAAAAAAACCCCCCCCCCCAAATTTTTCCCCCCCCCAAAAAAAAACCCCAAAAACCCCCCCCCCCCCCTTTTCCCCCAAAACCCCCCCCCCAAAACCCCCCAACCCCCGGGGCCCCCCCAACCCAGCCCAAAAGGGGGGAAAATTTTAAAAACCCCCTTTTTTTTTTCCCCCAAAAAAGGGGGGAACCCAAAAAAACCCCGGGGGGCCCCAAAAACCCCCCCCAAAAGGGGGGAAGCGAACCCCCTTTCCTTTTTCCCCCCCAAAAATTTCCCCCAAAAACCCAGAAAATTTTTTTTTTCCCCCCTTTAAAAAGGGGGGAAAACCCCCTTTTGGGGGGCCCGGGGGGGTGGGTTGGGCCCCCCCCTTTTTTATTAAAAAGGGGGGGGTCATGGGTTGGGGAACCGTTTTCCCCCTTTGGTTTTTTTTTTTAATTTTTTCCCCCCCCTATTAAGCTTGCTCCCAGGCATGGCCGCTACCACCGCTTGCGGTGGTCCAGAGGAGCCACTACCCGTGTCGTTACAGTGGCAGAAGTAAATGCCAAGTTTCCTTGCCAGTTCTTTGAATGGTGCAGAGCCCACCACTTGAAAAGGGAGGGACTGCAGTACCACCAACTTGGACAAGAGCACGGTCAGCTTCTGCACTTAGAGATGGCTAGATGCATACTGCTGTCTCTTGGCAATCGTCTCGGTGAACGACTGCTGGCATCATGAATGCCGAGGAGCAGGAGTATCTGGACCGGTAGATGATGTAATAGACAGGGAGTTGTCTTCGGCAGAGGTGGTGAAGCCTTGACTGCCTTAAATGGGAGGCGTGCCACTGGGTGCTGCAGCTGTTGGGACAGGATGGACCATCACATCTGACACACGTATGGTGACACTACATGATGTTGATGCAGGGCCGTGGTGCCAACGTTAGGTCCCTGGTTATGCCTTACTTTCTGCCCACAGATTCTACATTTAGTTATATTCAACCCTCCTCAGGTGTCTCATCAAAAAACTGGCACCCCGCCGAGTAGGTGATTTTACCACCAAGGCTCCGCACTGACTGACTGTTAACGCCGCTGACCTGGTGAGCCCCCGTGCCGCTACTTTCTGGGACCAGCAAAGTGGGTGGTCTAAATCATGGCCGTTTGGCTCCCAACCTCACACTGCTGCCACCCTGCTGACTCCCAGCCACAATACCGACTTACGGGCTGTGCCACTGCCTGACACGCAAGCTGCCGCTCTCTTCTCCCAATGATAATGATGAACCCTTATACACTGTTAGTCTGGGTCAGCTGATAGCATCACATGGCTTTCAAAACCGCCAGTATGCTGATGACACCCAACTTTACATCTCCGGCCCAGACATTAACTCTCTACTGTCCAAGATCCCAGATTGTCTGTCGTCCAAAGCCTCCTTCTTCTCCTCCCGTCTCCTAAAATTCAATGTAGAGAAAATGGTTCCAGGGCCGGGTCAATGGGTAGTCGAGGGTAGGTGACCGCGTAGGGCGCCACTTCATCTCAGGGAGAAAAGGGGGCACAAGGAGGCATGGAGTGGGCTGAATTCTGTATTCCTCGATGCTATGGTAGTATCTTAGCCAGCTGGCGCTACCATGACTTTATCAGGCTGCATTCCTGCTTTAGTTTTTTGGTCAATTTTGCCCCCGTAAGTGCCCAGGGAATTGAATGGTGAAGCGATTCTAATAGCGGCGGCAGTCATGTGTGTGTCATACTAAAACACAGCATTGCATGAAGACCAAACCAAGCTCCCTCTGCATATTTAAGCATGACACAATGTTCTACAGCACTCTACAGGCTCTGTGCAGCCAGGAAAAAGCTGTTTTTTAACGCAATCCGTCCCGAAGTAATTCGGTCCGAAACGGATTTTGTCGGAAAATTCGGCGAAGTCGGCGAGCCGAATTTTTGAGAAATTCGCCCATCTCTATAGCCAGGGCTCTGGTGACGGTCAGTATGAGGAAGTGGAGGGGGGATGATGAGACAGGAGTGGACACCTCTGGTACTGATTACCCTTCAGTGGTAAGATGTTGGCACAGATTACAGGAGGAGAAGGAGGAGCAAGAGGAGGAAGATCTGTTTAGTGCCACATGAGTGCTTCGATGCTACATTACTTGCAACATGATCCACACATCAAGGCATCAAAATGAACTGGGTGGCCACCCTCCTTAATCCACGTAACATGACAAAAATTAGCACGTTCCTTCCACCCACACAAATTGACAGTAGAAGGCAGAAATTTTAGACAGTGCTCATTGGCCAACTCGAGACATCTGTTGCATCTTCTTCACATTGGAATGTCATGGTGGAACAACATCAACCATGTGCCAGTAGTAGAATGGTAAATAGCCGCAGCAGCCTCAGCAGCAGGCAGTGTGGCAGAAGCCTACTGGGTGATATTTTTCACTCGCTTGTTATCACCTCACCAACACCTTGTCATGGCGGCCGCGGGCACCGCTGCCCCTGCGGCCGTCCCCCTGCCTGCTGAGGGCTCGGCGCGGGCATCGCGGGCACTCGAGACCGCCCCCGTCCCCACGCTGACTCTCTTACCTGGCCGCGCTCCGGTGCACGCCGCTCCTCTCCGTCCCGGCCGTCGTGCGCATGCGTGCCCCCTAGCGCGTGCGCCCGACAGCTGGTCTAGATTTAAAGGGCCAGTGTCCCGGTAATTGGCTTAGTGCCGGGCACTGGTCCTATATAAGGGTTACGCCCCCAGCTCTCTGTGCCAGATCGTTGGTGTGTGTTAGTGAGCTTAATGTGTCTCTAGTGTTCGTATTGATTACCAGTGTACCAGTCCGCCTGCTTACGTTTCCTGACCTTGCCTGTGTGCCGCCTGCCCTGACCGTCTGCCTGTTTCTGACCACGAACCTCTGCCGCCTGCCCTGACCTTCTGCCTGTCCCCGACTACGCCTTTGGATTACGATTTTGTACCACGAAATACCCCGGCCGCCACCGCAGGCAAGTCACGTCAGGGGTAACGACCTGGTAGCCTCACGCCGCAGCAAGTCCATCCCGCTTTGCAGCGGGCTCTGGTGAAAACCGGGGGCTACTTAGATTCCGTTCCCTGGCGTGGCTTAACTATCATCGCTTGCGGTGGTCCAGTGAATCCACCGAACCCTTACAGTACGATCTGGCCATGGATTCCGCCAGGGTACCTCTGCCCGAACTCCGGGACGTTGCGACGGCCGTCGCCCAGCAGAGTCAGCTTATCGACCAGCTCGTGGCCATGATGCAGAACCTTGCGGCCCGCCTACCTCCGTCTTCAGCTGCTGCCGTCTTGCCTGCACCTGTTGCTCCTGCAGCCTCAGCTCTTCCTGCCCCTACTCTGGGACCTTCCCTGCATCTGCCGCTTCCCTCTCGCTATGATGGAGACCCCAAGAAGTGCAGAGGTTTCATCAGTCAATGCTCCATCCACATCGAGATGCTGGGTCATCAGTTTCCTACTGAGCGGGCTAAAGTGGCCTTCATTATTAGCCTCCTATCGGGCGAAGCTCTGGCCTGGGCCACCCCGTTGTGGGACCGTGGAGATCCGCTGACGGCTAATCTGCAAGCCTTCCTCCAGGGGTTCCGCACCGTCTTTGAGGAACCTGGTCGCACCTCCTCTGCTGCCGCAGCTCTGCTCCGCCTCCGTCAGGGCGACTCCACTGTGGGACAGTACTCTGTGCAGTTCCGCACCTTAGCCTCAGAACTGGACTGGAACAACGAGGCTTTGGTGGCAACGTTCTGGCAAGGCCTTTCCGGACGCATTAAAGATGAGCTCGCGGGTCGGGACCTGCCTACCTCGCTGGATGAATTGATTCGGTTGGCCACCCGGATCGATATCCGCTTTGCTGAAAGACAACAGGAGCTCCGCCTCCAACGCGAGCCTACTCGACCACGCTGGCTACCTCGCCTAGCTCCTGTCTTTCAACGCCTTCCACTTCCTCCGCCAACGGTTCATGAGGACGAGCCCATGCAGGTTGAAAGGGCTCATTTGAACCAGGAGGAACGCTCACAGCGACGCCTGAGGCAGTTATGCTTTTACTGTGGCGGTTCTGGCCACGTCATTGGGGACTGTCCGGTATGCTGGGAAACTCCCGCACCTAGGGCTCGCAGGAGAGGCATCCCTAGGTGTCAGTGCGGCCTCTCCCCGCCTGACCGTTCCTGTTCTATGTGGAATTTCGCCAGACAGCACCTTTCAGGCCACCGCCTTCCTGGACTCGGGGTCCGCTGGTAACTTTATCAGCCACGCGCTGGTGTCCCAGTACCGGCTTCCAGTGACTCCCCTGCAGAAACCCATGTTTGTCTCCTCAGTCAGCGGCGAATGCCTCAAGGATGCCATTCGGTTCTGCACTGCGCCCCTCATCCTGCAGATCGGGGCGCTACACCAGGAAACAGTGAAACTACTCGTACTGCCTCGTTCCTCTTCTGAGATACTTCTGGGCCTCCCCTGGTTACAAGAGCATGCTCTGACTCTAAACTGGAACACAGGCGAGATTCTTCATTGGGGCCCGTCATGCCACTCACGTTGCCTTCGGGCTCTCTGCCCAGCCCGTCGGTCTGCCTCTACCGAGCCTACGAAGTCTCTGCCAGGTCTGGCTGCTCCTTACCAGGACTTCTCCGATGTGTTTTCTGAAAGACAGGCTGAAACTCTGCCTCCGCACCGGCCCTTCGATTGCCCCATCAACCTGCAACTCGGTACTACTCCTCCCCGAGGCAGAGTGTACCATTTTCCACCCCGGAGACACAGGCCATGTCCGACTATATTCAAGAGAATCTCCGCAAAGGCTTTATTCGCAAGTCGTCTTCGCCTGCGGGAGCCGGATTCTTCTTCGTCGAAAAGAAAGATGGTACCCTCCGGCCCTGTATCGATTATCGCGGCCTGAACAAAATAACCGTAAAGAATCGATACCCGCTGCCTCTGATCTCGGAGTTATTTGACCGCCTACGTGGCGCAAAGATTTTTTCTAAACTGGACCTTCGCGGTGCTTACAATCTGATCCGCATCCGAAAAGGTGACGAGTGGAAAACAGCCTTTAACACCCGTGATGGCCACTTCGAATATCTCGTCATGCCATTTGGTCTCTGCAACGCTCCGGCTGTCTTCCAAAACTTCGTTAATGAGATCTTTCGGGATCTTCTATATGTCTGCGTTATAGTCTATCTTGACGATATTCTCATATATTCTCCAGACCTAGAGACTCACCGTCACCATGTCCGCCAGGTGCTCAGACGTCTCCGAAACCACCAACTTTATGCCAAGTTGGAGAAGTGCCTGTTCGAGCGCACCTCCCTGCCCTTCTTAGGGTACATCGTGTCGGACCAAGGTCTACAGATGGACCCCGCCAAGCTCTCTGCAGTCTTGCAGTGGCCCCGGCCGGTGGGTCTTCGGGCCATCCAGCGTTTTTTAGGCTTTGCCAACTATTCCAGGCAATTTATTCCACAGTTCTCCTCTCTGGTGGCTCCGATGGTGGCCCTCACCAAGAAGGGTGCCGACCCCAAGTCATGGCCTCTCGAGGCCCAAGAGGCGTTCAAACGTCTGAAAACTGCATTTGCCTCCGCTCCTGCTCTCTCTCGTCCGGACCCTCAGCGCCCGTTTGTCTTAGAGGTCGACGCCTCCTCAGTTGGTGCCGGTGCCGTTCTTCTTCAGAAACCCTCCTCGGAGAAATTGCGGTCGTGTGGATTCTTCTCCAAGACCTTCACTCCTGCCAAACTCAATTACACTATCGGTGATCGGGAACTTCTTGCTATAAAGTTGGCCCTAGAAGAATGGCGTCACTTGCTGGAGGGGGCTCATCATCCCATAGAGATCCATACTGATCATAAGAATCTTTTATATCTAAAATCTGCTCAGCGATTGAATCCACGTCAAGCCAGATGGTCGCTTTTCTTCGCCCGTTTTGATTTCCTCCTACACTTCTGACCGGCTGAAAAAAACATCAGGGCGGATGCTCTCTCTAGATCCTCCGACACAGTGGGTGTGGAGCCACCCCTGCAGCACATCATTCCTCCGGAACGGCTTCTTTCGGCAGCTCCTGTAGACCTTCAACAGTTACCTCCTGGGAAGACCTATGTCTGTCCTGCTTTGCGGCCTCGAATCCTTAAATGGGGACATTCTTCTTAAACAGCTGGTCATGCTGGGATTTGCAAATCCGTACAACTCATCTCGAGAGACTATTGGTGGCCCACTCTCACTCAGGACGTTAGACACTTTGTCTTAGCCTGTACCTCCTGTGCTCGGAACAAAGTTCCTCGCCTCAGACCCGCGGGTCTGCTTCAGCCTCTCCCGGTGCCAGGGAAACCTTGGTCCCATATTGCTATGGATTTTGTCACTGACCTACCGGCCTCATCCAGAAACACGGTCATTTGGGTGGTGGTTGACAGATTTTCTAAAATGGCTCATTTTGTGCCCCTGCCCGGGTTACCCTCGGCACCCCAGCTAGCCCAGCTCTTATTCCACCACATCTTTCGCTTACACGGGCTCCCTTTGCACATCATCTCTGATAGGGGAGTCCAGTTTGTATCTAAATTCTGGCGGGTTCTCTGTGGCCAGTTATGGGTTCAGCTGGACTTTTCTTCTGCGTACCACCCTCAGACCAACGGGCAGGTGGAGAGGGTCAACCAAGTCTTAGGCACCTATCTGCGACATTTTGTGTCCGCCCGTCAGGATAACTGGTCTTTACCTTCTCCCCTGGGCGGAATTCTCATATAATTCCCTAGACTCAGAGTCCACTGGAGCCGCTCCCTTTTTTGTTGTGTTTGGGTTACATCCCCGCCCGCCTCTCCCCCTAGCCGTTTCGTGTCACGTTCCTGCCGTGGATGCCCAAGTACGAGACATCAAGTCACTCTGGCAGGTCACTCGCCAGGCTCTTCTTCGGGCTTCCACTCGTACTAAAGTTCAGGCCGATAGGTATCGGAGACCTCCCCCTGTATTTAAGCCAGGTGATAGGGTTTGGCGAGTGGCCAAATACATCTGTTTCAAGGTACCCAGCTACAAGTTGGGCCCTAAGTATTTGGGCCCTTTTGTGGTACTTCGTCAGCTTAACCCGGTCTCCTACAAGCTCCGCTTGCCTCCCACTCTGCGTGTCCCGAACGCCTTCCATGTCTCGCTCCTCAAGCCTGTGGTGCTGAATCGCTTCTCCCGTGGATCTGTCTTGCCTCCTCCTGTGGCCAACTCTGATAACATCTTTGAGGTCAAGGAGGTGCTGGCGCAGAAGACAGTGAGGGGGAAGCGGTTCTTTCTCATTGACTGGAAGGAGTTCGGGCCAGAGGAGCGTCGTGGTAACCTGACGGCAACCTGTCACCTGAACTCCTTGATGGGATCAAAAAAAAGAGGAGGCGAGCTGAGAGGGGGGGGGGGGGTCCGGGCAGGGGGGCCGCGGGCGCCGCTGCCCCTGCGGCCGTCCCCCTGCCTGCTGAGGGCTAGACGCGGGCACCCGCGACCGCCCCCGTTCCCATGCCGGCTCTCTTACCTGGCCGCGCTCTGGTGCACGCCGCTCCTCTCCGTCCCGGCCGTCGTGCGCATGCGCGCCCCCTAGCGCGCGCCCGACAGCTGGTCTAGATTTAAAGGGCCAGTGTCCCGGTAATTGGCTTAGTGCCTGGCACTGGTCCTATATAAGGGGTTACGTCCCCAGCACTCTGTGCCAGATCGTTGGTGTGCGTTAGTGAGCTTAGTGTGTCTCTAGTGTCCGTATTGATTACCAGTGTACCAGTCCGCCTGCTTACGTTTCCTGACCTTGCCTGTTTGCCGCCTGCCCTGACCGTCTGCCTGTTTCTGACCACGAACCTCTGCCGCCTGCCCTGACCTTTTGCCTGTCCCCGACTACGCCTTTGGATTATGATTTTGTACCACGCAATACCCCGGCCGCCACCGCAGGCAAGTCACGTCAGGGGTAACGACCTGGTAGCCTCACGCCGCAGCAAGTCCATCCCGCTTTGCGGCGGGCTCTGGTGAAAACCGGGGGCTACTTAGATTCCGTTCCCTGGCGTGGCTTAACTATCATCGCTTGCGGTGGTCCAGTGAATCCACCGAACCCTTACACACCTGCAAGGCAGGTCAGCATTCAGGCACACAGAGACCGCCTTAAGAGCATGCTTCATGAGTACCTGAGGCTCAACCCCATTGTTTTTGGACTTGGTCTGGACCCATTCGACTTCTGGGTGTCCAAACTGGATGAATGGCCTGAGCTTGCTCAGCATGCCATAGAAGTTTTTTCCTGCCCGGCAGCCAGCATTATCTCGGAAAGAACACTCAGCGAAGCTGGTGGGGTGATAACTAGAGATGGGCGAATTGTTTCTAAAGAAGTGGACTTCGTTTAGAATTTCAGGAAACTTCGGTTCTGAACTAAGTCGAAATTTGGGGTGCTTCGCAGGAACGAAGCGTGCTTTTGATTGATAAAATGGCTGTGAGCACTTGGCGTTACATGGGGCAAAGAACTCTGAGAGGAAGAAAGGCATAGCCTACATGACATGTGCAGAGATAAAGCAAATCAGAGACCGGCGGGATTCTGTGACGTCACCACACTATATAAGTCCGGGCGCGACGCTCGGAGCTCATGCTGCTCATACTGTACTGAGTAGGGAAGGTGCTGCCGTGGCTGCTTATGATGGCTGATACTAAAGAACTCATTTTTATACAGCGATTTTTGGGGGGTGTCACAGCTTGTCTCAGAGACTGCTTCTCTTACGTTCTAATTCTGATTTTGTGGGGTATTGGAACTGAAGTCCAGTGTGCGTCCAATGCAGCTGCATATACATTTTAATGCTATCTGCTCAGTTCTTCAGCACATTGAATATCCAAGAGTTATCTAAGCCTGTTCCTGTTGTACTCATTTAAAGAAACAGCATTTTTACAATCCAAATACCACTTAATTTTTAGTAGCTCATTTATTTTGCGCAATTTACATCCAGAGGTTAATTAAGCGTTGTTCTGCTATTGTGGTTACTAAAAGAAACGTTCTTTTTCACCGCAAAAGAAGCAAATTCTCCTGTAGCATAATTCATAACCGAAGGTTAATTACAAGTGTTTCTGTTGTTGTGTATCGTAAAATACACGGAATTTTAACACGCTACAAAGCTGGTAATTTTTGGTTGCACATTTCTTTTGAGCAATTTAGATCCAGGGGTTAATTAAGCATTGTTCTGCTGTTGTGGTCACTAAAAGAAACTTTCTTTTTCACCGCCAAAGAAGCAAATTTGCCTGTAGCATAATTCATAACCAAAGGTTAATTAAGCCTGTGTGTGCTTTTATATTCAGTAAAATACACAGTATTTTTAAACGGCACATACAAGTAAATTTTTCCTGGCCATTTGTGGAGCGCAATTTATATCCAAGGGTTACCCAAGCTTGTTACTGGGTTCATTTGGAGTCAAATACAGGGTGTGTATTTATCATATACAGATATCTTCATTAAACAGAGTCTGTACATTTTAGAAGAAACAGTATGTCAGACAGTGAGGTGGCAGGCTCTCCACCTGCGAGTGGCAGCGGCACAAACATTCCTGGAGCAGGCCCAGGTCGCAGCACAGCAAGGGGAGGTCGCAGCAGGGGTCACTCGGTGAGGCCACAACTGCCGCTGTCATCTAGCGGCCGTGTGTTGTTCAGCAACCCAATGGTTCTTGATTGGTTGACTAGGTCATCCACTTCCTCCCAGATGACATCTGACAACCCCAGCCAAGAGTCGGTGGGAACATCAGACACAACCCTTAGTTGGCATGGCCCGGGAGTGGGTCAGCGGCCCTCACCTGTCCTCAACCCGCCTCTGTCCCATCCGGTTCCCTCAGCCAGAGATCTACTATGTGGTCTGGGCTCAGCGCCACAATATAGAGAGAATGAACAATTTGAGGAGGGCAGTCAGCAGCTACTTGGCAGCGAACAAATGGGGCCAATATCCCCTGCTTCTTGAAGTAGGCGGCAAAGTATAAATGTGGAGAGTGGCATGGGAGGTCATGTTGTGAGGGGTCAGCCTCTGCATACCAAGACCAGTGAGGAGGACAGCAGTGACGATGAAACACAAATAGATGATGATGTAGCCGACCACACTTGGGAACCGGGTGAAGCAAGGGTTTCATCATCGTCAGGAGAAGAGGGCGTCAGCTTGCGTGTCAGGCAGCGGCGCAGCCAGCAAGTGGGTTGTGTGGCCATGAGTCAGCAGGGTAGCAGCAGTGTGAGATCAGGAGCCAAGCGGCCACGGGGTAGAAAACCCGCTTCGCAGTTCCAAGAAAGTAGCGACACAAGGGCTCAGCGAGGCAGCGGCATTAGTAGTCACTCAGTGCGGAGCGTTGGCGGTAAAATCAGATACTCGGCGGTGTGGCAATTTTTTGCTAAGACACCGGAGGAGCCGAATATGGGTATATGTAGAATCTGTGGGCAGAAAGTGAAGCGTGGCCAGGGAGCTAACGTTGGCACCACGGCCCTGCATCAACACATGCAGCGTCTCCATCTGTTGGTCTGGGAGAAATGTGGTTCAGATGTGCTTGTCCATCCAGTCGCCGCAGCAACAGCAGCAGCAGCTCCCAGTGGCACGCATGCCATTGCAGCCAGTCAAGGCTCCACCACCTCTGCAGAAGAGAGTTGTTTCTCTTTGCCATCATCTCTCAGTCCAGATACACTCTGCCACCTCAGTTAGAAGGTCCGCTGGACTACTGGGCAGCCAAACTGGATGTGTTTCCGCAACTTGTCGAGTTTGCAGTGGAGAAGCTGTCCTGCCCGGCCAGTAGTGTGGCATCAGAGCGGGTGTTCAGTGCGGCGGGGGCCATCGTTACCCCAAGGAGAACCCGCTTGTCCACGGGAAATGTGGAACGACTGACCTTTGGTAAGATGAATCAGGCGTGGATTGGCCAGGATTTCCACACACCAATGCCTTAGGCGTCAGACTACATCAGCCATGACGCCTCCCCCAATACTTTGAGAAATGAGTCTGGGTTCAAACTACCTGCCTCAGCCACTATTCTGATGCAGCCACCTGCCTGATGCCACACATCTGCTGATAGTTTCTCCATCTGCCTACCACGATCTTTACCAGGGACTGGTATTGCCACCCACCTCCACATTCTGTCATTGTGCCACTCTGTGGCCTACTCCAGTTTTTACCACCTCCAGGATGTCATTCTGCCACTCTTTGACCTCATGCTGTTGCTCCTGCCACCTCCACTCTCTGTCATTGTGCCACTCTGTGGCCTACTCCTGTTTTTGCCCCCTGCAGAGTGTCGTTGTGCCACTGCCTGACCTCATGCTGCTGCTACCGTGACCTCCACATTGTGTCATAGTGCCACCCTGTGGCCTACTCCAGTTTTTGCCACCTCCAGAATGTCATTGTGCCACAGTCTGACCTCTTGCTGCTGCTGCCATGACCTCCACACTGTGTCATAGTGCCACCCTGTGGCCTACTCCAGTTTTTGCCACCTCCAGAATGTCATTGTGCCACAGTCTGACCTCTTGCTGCTGCTGCCATGACCTCCACTCTCTGTCATTGTGCCACTCTGTGGCCTACTACTGTTTTGCCACTTCCAGAATGTCATTGTGCCACTGCCTGACCTCATGCTGCTGCTGTGGCTGCTGCCGTGACCTCCACACTCTGTCATGGGGCCACTGTCTGACCTCATGCTGCTGCTGTGGCTGCTGCCGTGCCTCCACACTGTGTCATAGTGCCACTCTGTGGCCTACTCCTGTTTTTGCCACCTCCAGAATGTCATTGTGCCACTGTCTGACCTCATGCTGCTGCTGCCCTCACCTCCACTCTCTGTCATTGTGCCACTCTGTGGCCTACTACTGTTTTGCCACCTCCAGAATGTCATTGTGCCACTGTCTGACCTCATGATGCTGCTGTGGCTGCTGCCGTGACCTCCACACTGTGTCATTGTGCCACACTGTGGCCTAATCCTGGTTTTGCCAGCTCCAGAATGTCATTGTGCCACTGTCTGACCTCATGCTGCTGCTGCCATCACATCCACCCTCTGTAATTGTGCAACTCTGTGGTCTACTACTGTTTTGACAACTACAGAATGTCTTTTTGCCAATGTCTGACCTCATGCTGCTGCTGTGGCTGCTGCCATGACCTCCACTCTCGGTCATTGTGCCACTCTGTGGCCTACTACTGTTTTGCCACCTCCAGAATGTCATTGTGCCACTGCCTGACCTCATGCTGCTGCTGTGGCTGCTGCCGTGACCTCGACACTCTCTCATTGTGCGACTGTCTGAACTTATGTTTCTTCCGCGGCTGCCGCCGTGACCCTCACACTGTGCCATTGTGCCACTCTGTGGCCTACTCCTCTTTTTGCCACCTCCAGCATGTAATTGTGCCACTGTCTGACCTCATGCTGCTGCTGCCGTCACCTCCACTCTCTGTCATTGTGCCATTCTGTGGCCTACTCCTGTTTTTGCCATCTCCAGAATGTCATTGTGCCACTGTCTGACCTCATGCTGCTGCTGTGGCTGCTGCCGTGACCTACACACTCTGTCATTGTGCCACTCTCTGACCTCATGTTGCTGCTGCCGTCATCTCCACTCTCTGTCATTGTGCCACTCTGGGGCCTACTACTGTTTTGCCACCTCCAGAATGTCATTGTGCCACTGTCTGACTTCATGCTACTACTGTGGCTGCTGCCGTGACCTACACACTCTGTCAATGTGCCACTGTCTGACCTCATGTTGCTGCTGTGGCTGCTGCCGTAACCTCCACACTGTGTCATTGTGCCACTCTGTGGCCTTCTCCTGTTTTTGCCACCTCCAGAATTTTATTGTGCCCCTCTCTGACCTCATGTTGCTGTGGCTTCACACTCTGTCACTGATGTTGCCACCTGAGCCCTCAGCTTGTTTTTTTCCAGCTGGTGTTGCCATGACATTATCAGGCTACATTACCGCTTGAGTTTTTTGGTCAGTTTTGCCCCCGTAAGTGCCCAGGGAATTTTATAGTGAAGCGATTCTAAGAGCGGCAGCAGTCATCTGCGTGTCATACTAAAACACAACATTGTATGAAGACCAAACCAAGCTCCCTCTGCATATTTAAGCATGGCACAATGTTCTACAGCACCCTGCAAGCTCTGTGTAGCCTGGAAATAGCTGTTTTTTAACGTGTTTCATCCCGAAGTAATTCGGACCGAAACAAATTTTGACGGGAAATTCGGCGAAGTCACCAAATCGAATTTTTGAGAACTTTGCCCATCTCTAGTGATAACTGACAAACGTATCCGTCTTTCCCCTGACAATGTGGATCTCTTGACATTTATCAAAATAAATCAAGCGTGTATCCTGACAATTTTGTTGCCCCGGTTGCCGATATCATCGACTAGTAAACCACAGCACGTCTTCTTTACAATGTGAAATACATCAGTTACCAGTCAGTCTGCAGTAAGTCATCTATTAACCATTTCAGGTCCCATACAGCCAAATAAAATGGGGACCCCACCCATTGCTACTTCCTATTTTGTTAACATATTTGTGGGCCCCTTTTAGATTAGGGCCCATAACAGGAACACTGTCCGTACTAGGCACTGCATCCTGAGGTGTCCCAAAAGACCCTTTGACACATAAGAAGACACCGGTATTGGAAATGGAACATGGTAACTGGCACGGGTGCCAATAGGGCAGTACTCCTGTCAGGGGCTGTTATTATACCAGCCCTCACCCACCTTTTCAACCTATCACTATCCTCTGGTATCTTCCCCTCTTCCTTTAAGCATGTCACCATCACTCCCATCCTCAAGAAACCATCTCTTGACCCCTCCTCTCTGTCCAGCTATCGCCCCATCTCACTGCTTCCATTTGCTTCTAAACTCCTCGAACAACACGTTTATCCTCAACTGTCCTCCCATCTGTCCTCCAACTTTCTTCTTGACCAATGCAATCTGGTTTCCGATCCCATCACTCTACTGACCGCCCAAACCCAAAGGGTCACCAATGACCTATTCCCGCTAAAGCCTCACGTCACGACTCGCTCCGTCTCCTCTTAGTCCTGTCCTCTGCCTGTGCCACTGTTGACCCTGCCCTCCTGCTACAACCCTTTCTCCTCCCTCGGCATCACGGACTTGGCTCTTTCCTGGATCTCCTCGTACCTCACAGATAGAACATCAGTGTCTCTCACTCTCACACCACCTCCTCCTCTCACCCGCTCTCTGTTGGTGTCCCCCAGGGGTCTGTCCTGAGCCCACTACTCTTCTCTATCGACACTCTTGGCCTGGGTCAGCTCATAGCATCACACGGCTTTCAATACCACCTGTATGCGGACGACACACAACTCTACATCTCTGGCTCAGACATCAACTCTCTACTGTCCCGGAAACCAGATTGTCTGTCGTCCATATCCTCCTTCTTCTCTTCCCGTCTCCTAAAACTTATTGTAGAGAAAACTGAATTCATCATCTTTCCACCGTCCCACTCAATCCCTCCACCTGATCTCTCTATTATGGTTAATGGCTCCACACTCTCACCAGTCCCACAAGTCTTCTTCTTTGGGATAACCTTTGACTCTGCTCTGTCCTTCAAACCACACATCCAAACGCTCACCGCTGCCTGCCGCCTCCACCTGAAAAATATTTCACGAATCCGCTCATTCCTCAACCCTGAAACTACAAAAATGCTGGTCCATGCCCTTGTCATATCCCGCCTAGACTACTGCAACATCCTTCTCTGTGGCCTCCCGTCTAGCACTCTTGCTCCCCTTTAATCCATCCTCAACTCTGCTGCCCATCTTATCCATCTCTCTCCTCGCTACTCCCCTGTCTCTCCCCTCTGCCAACTCCTTCACTGGCTACCCATTGCCCAGTGAATTCATTTCAAGTTGCTAACTATGACCTACAAAGCTCTTCATAACCTCTCCCCACTATACATCTCTGCCTTAATCTCCAGGTACTCCTCCTCACGCAATCTCCGCTCCTCACAGGACCTTTCTTCTCTGCTCCCCCCCTTTCATCTCCTCACATAACCGTCTCCAAGATTTCTATTGTGTTTCCCCCATACTCTGGAACTCACTTCCCCAACACATCAGACTCTCTTCTACTTTCACCAGCTTCAAAAGCAACCTGAAAACCCATCTTTTCAGGATAGCCTATAAACTATAGTACCCCGGCTGTCACTACACCCTCCAGAAACATGTCTGCCTCCACCTTCTGTCTCTTCCCCCTTCCTTGTAGATTGTAAGCCTTCGCAGGCAGGGTTCTCTTTCCCTCTGTGCCAGTTGATTGCCACATTCTGTCAGCATTGAACTTGTTTCACTTATGTTATGTTTGTAACCCTCTTGAATGTACATTACTCTGAAATCAATGGCGCTCTAAAATAAATAATAATAATAATAATAGTAAAAAAGAGGCCCAGTGATATGTTAAAAAATAGGAACTAGTAATGGGTGGGGGCACCATTTGATTTAGCTGCATGGGGCCTTGAAACGGTTAATAGACGACTGATGGCAGCTCTGGCTACCACTGTAGCCCCTATAACTACGGCCCTGCCAACTGAAACTCCATGTTCCCAGTTGGGATGTTCTTGCTGCCACCACATATATGACATGTTCTTGGGCCTTGGTGCAAAAAGTGATAGGGGGCTCCTGCCAGTTACCATGTGCCATTTCCAATACCAGTGTCTTCTTATTTGTCAAAGGGGGCCTCGTAGCAGCTGCTATCACTGCACATCCTATAACTACGCTGTCCTCATCTTTTCAGTTAGCCATTGAAAGGAATGAATTATTTTAGACTCTCAATTATTTTCTGTGACTCTAATTGTTTTCACTGAGTTGTTCCACGTATCCATTTTACTGTTATGGATGCTAATTGCAGTTTCTCCTCACCTGTATAGGTATCAAAATTAACCAGAACATCTTCTCCCATTGACTTTAAAGAGTTCAAAATTTTAGTTCGAATTCGACTACAAGTTCAAGGCGAACTTCTCAAAATTCGAGGTTATACTCGAACTCAAACTTTTTAGGGTTCGCTCATCACTACTACTTGTGACAATTAAGTTCTAGTGAAAATAAGCACAGTGCCAAAAATATCCCAAAGAACCACATAACACAAGGAGAGGAGAGAATAAAAGTCACTTACTCCAAGGATACCCACTAATTATTCTTGTCAGGATACTGTCCCCAATCGAGGGTCGACGGCCTGACTTGGGGATGTATTTGTGATGTTGCACGCCTTCTAAGGGTGCGTAAGATCATCCGGACACTATGTCACTATGTCACAGTTAAAACCTGTCCACACAGGCACAGGGAAACCCAGAGAGTGCGAGAGGATTGCCCACGCACCCACAACCCTGAACGGCTGAGAGATATCTGTTTACCTACATCGGTGAAACGGAACTCTGAATAGAGAATGATCTTTTCCTTGCCGTGCGCAGCCGGTCGGGTAGAGAATTACTATAAGAAGAAAAAGCGCAACTGGATTCCTTTGACAGGTTACACTGTATGTCACTAACAGTCAGCTGCTCACCTGGTACAGCTGTACATATGTCGGTACAGCACGAGATCTCGTTTAGTGATATTTAGATCAGTGAAGGTGGCAATAAACAGAACTCTGCCAACGGGGTAGACTGCCACCAGTTCCTTGTTGGACTTGCCTAGGTAGTGTTATATTCGAGACCGAGAATACGACACGTGGTTCGCAGATTGAGACAACAGAACAGCTCAGTTTCAAACTTTATACATTTAATCACCTTAAGGGCAAGGAGTTACATATACTGGTCAGAGGTGCAAATAAATATAGAATATGGGTACAAAAAAATGAAGCAGCAAGATTTGTCAAGTTACCTGACGATAGCTGGGTGCAGGGCACAAATGATGGGTGAATGCAGCCTACTGGTCCTGTCTGGATGCTCCGGATATGCCTGCAGCATATACCCCCCCTTCCATTAGAGACAACACTGGGCTCAGGTAGGACCTCATTTTTAACTATACTGGGACATCCCCTCCCGCCCATGCCACACCCTCTCACACCACTGGGACAATCTACATTCTCCTCCCTCCAGGGTCTTGCTGTTTCTAGCTTCGAACACTAAATGGACTATATCTTGGCCCGGTAATGCCGCAGATCTGGGGCCCTGGTACCATCAGAACCGGATGGGCCCAAACTATGTCTGGATACTAAACTCGGGGTGGCTGCTCTGTTCCTGGTCCCAGTTTCCCATTTTTCCCTGCCCATTGGTCCTACGAATAAGTGAGAGACAGCTATGCGTGTGTGACACTTTTGTCACGGTTCGGGCCACGGTCCCTGCCTTGGACCGTCGACGTGTCCATGCCTGCCATGTCTCTTCTGGGGCTCCCTGTGCAGGGGTCCCGGTGGCCTGTGTTGTTTGCTCTACTTACCTGTCCTATTGCTCTTGCTTCCTGGGGTCTTGTACGTGCAGTGCACCTCCTAGGGCGCGCGGCAGCTTCCTGTCCTTTATAGGTTCCCAGAGCTGTTCACCTTCCTCTTGACCTGTGACCCCTGGCTATAAGAGGAAGTTCCTGTCTGTGCTCTGGGTCAGTCCATTGCAGTGTTGTGTTGTGCCTCATGCTGAGTGCTGTGTCCATCACTGAGCTCCTGTCAGCTTCTCAGGGCTGCTCTCTTGGATTTAACCCCTGAGATGCTGGTCCAGTTACTGCATTCTACCAGAGCTCCTGACCATCTGCCTGTCTGTGTCCTGTTGTCTCATTCCTGCTTTATCCTGCCATGTTACCTGTTCTGTTCCTACCGGATCCTGATGTTGCGTATGTCTAGTTTCCTGCGGTATCCTGCTGCACACGTTTCTTGCTGTATCTGTCAACCACCACTTCTGTGCCTGGAGATCCTGTCCCGCACCTCGTCTGTCACCGCAGGTAGCCACGTCAGGGGTAGCAACCTGGGGGTTCCCTGCAGCAAAGTCCGTCCTGCTTTGCGGCGGGCTCCGGTGAAGACCGGGGGCCCCTTAGACTCCGTTCTCTGGCGTGGCTCTCAATATATCATCTCACCTGTGGTGATCACAGTGGATCCACACCTGGATTCCAGCGATCGGTGTACGTTGTTACCGCCGGATCGTTACAACTTTCATATTTAAAAATATTAAATCAGGGTGTGCTTGTGATGTACGGTTTTTCCATAAAGTGGGCACGAAACTACGGTGCCTAGCTGGATTCAGAGTCCTATTGTTCCATGCTGGCTGACCTGATCTCCCTCATGTCTACTACTGGTGCGAAATTGCACACAGAGTGGTCTTTGAAGTTAACAGTCCTCTTCCTCAGTACTATGTTTTGAGCAGTGGGGGAGCTTAGCTGAAGTCCTAAATCCTGAATCCTGCATCCTGTGATGTGACTGAGAGTGAATTTGGGTGAAATTCAAGAACCGTGGGGGTGACTTTTCTCATGATCCTCACAATTCCCCAGGAATTTTTTTCATTTATTCCAGTATATGTCACTTTTGGGCTTAGAAGACAGCCACCTGTTTCATCAGTGTCACTTTTGTTATCATGTTGTTATACTCTTATTCAACTGAATGATCAGGTTTCCACATTGCATCAACATCTGTAAAATGCAACTCTACATGTCAAACCCTCCCATAAATGTAGGGCATCATATACAGTAAGTCAGAACACACAATCCCTAAACAACTTCACATTTTTATTATGCATGCGCACAACTGCCGGATCTCTCAGTGTATGCATTCCTTAGTTGCTCAACATCAGATTATCCAAACAACCAATCATGAGCCAAAGGGAGTGTTTACAAATGCTAAAATGTCCACTTTTACTCTCATAATATCCATAAGCACTAAAAAATAATCTCTAGTGGTCATTTGCCAGGTAAGCGGGTTGCCCGTCTTATCCATCTCTCTCTCCGCTACCCCTCTTCCCAGGTGATGCAACTAGAGAAGCTTGGGCCCCATAGCAAACTTCTGGATGGGCCCCTCCTGCCAGTTACTTCCCTGACCACAAATATTTACCAGGACCTCTTACTAATAGTCACGCAGTAACTAGGTAATAAAAGGACCAAATAACTCACCACAGATATCACCATCATACTGCTACCAAACAAATCCCACTATACCCAGACCGACATTATCAAACATTACCAATAACGCTACTACATAAGGACCCGATTACTGCATAAGAACACAACTACAAATTACCACCACATAGTGACAGAATAATATCCCTATTAGAGATGGGCGAATTTCTTTAAAATTCGGTTCGTCGAATTTTCCGACAAAATCCGTTTCGGTCCGAATTACTTCGGGACGAATCGCGTTAAAAAACAGCTATTTCCTGGCTGCACAGAGCCTGTAGGGTGCTGTAGAACATTGTGCCATGCTTAAATATGCAGAGGGACCTTGGTTTTGTCTTCATACAATGCTGTGTTTTAGTATGACACGCACATGACTGCCACCGCTCTTAGAATCGCTTCACCCTAAAATTCCCTGGGCACTTACGGGGGAAAAATTGACCAATAAACTGAAGCTGGAATGCAGCCTGATAAAGTCATGGCAGCGCAAGCTGGAAAAAAACAAGCTGTGGGCTAAGATCCTACCATAGCGTCAAAGAACACAGAAGTAGGTTACCGGAGGCGCCACAGATCGCAACACAGTAAGGGGACGTCACAGCAGGAGTCACCCTGCGAGGCCACAGCATCCGGTGTCATCTACCGGCCATGTGTTGACCACACACTAGGTCATACACTTTCTCCCAGATGACATCTGACAACCCCAGCCAAGAGTCGGTGGGTTTGTCACACACAACCCCTAGTTGGCATGGCCCGGGAGCAGGTGAGGGGCTCTCACCGATCCTCAACCCACCTCTGTCCTGTTCGCTTCCCACAGCCAGAGAACTACTATGTGCTGTGGCCTCTGCGCTACTATACAAAATATTTGAGGACAGTGGGCAGCAAAGAGGTGGGGAAGACATCTGCTGCTTCTTGCAGAAGCGGGCAAATAGTGATGAGGAGAGTTGCAATGGGGGGTTATGTTGTGAGTGGTAAGGCTTTGTACAGCGACACTGTTGAGGTGGATGGCGGTGACAGGCAAACACTAATCGATGTAGCCGATCGCACTTGGGAGCCAGATGAAGCATAAAGCATAAAGTGCCCACCAAACGGAAAATTCAGTCACTCCATTCCTCCTTGTGCCCCCTTTTCTCCCTGAGATGAAGTGGCTCCCTACGCGGTCACCTACCCTCGACTACCCATTGTCCCGCCCATTCCATTTTCTCTACATTAAGTTTTTGGAGACGGGAGGAGAAGAGGGAGGCTTTGGACGACAGACAATCTGGGATCTTGGACAGTAGAGAGTTAATGTCTGGACCGGAGATGTAAAGTTAGGTGTCATCAGCATACTGGTGGTTTTGAAACCCATGTGATGCTATGAGCTGACCCAGACCAACAGTGTACAAGGGTTCATCTTTATCATTGGGAGAAGAGAGCAGCAGCTTGCGTGTCAGGCAGTGGCGCAGCCCATAAGTCAGTAGTGTGGCCGGGAGTCAGCAGGGTGGCAGCAGTGCGAGGTTGGGAGCCAAACAGCCACGATTTAGACCACCCATTTTGCAGATCCCAGAAGTAGCGGCACAGGGGCTCACCGGGTCAGCGGCGGTAACAGTCAGTCAGTGCAGAGCTTTGGTGGTAAAATTACCTACTCGGCGGTGTGCCAGTTTTTGACGAGACACCTGAGGAGGGTTGAATATAACTAGTGTTGAGCGATTACGTTGGCTATCGACATTGGGCGATAGTTGATAGTCGGCCACCATCGATAAGGTTTTTTCGATAGTCGATCTTTTTCCGATGACCTTTTAAAGTCTATGGGAGAGCAACAACACCTGCATTCTTACACCCAAACAGGGCTGGAGAAGCTGGAATTAACAGCCACAACGTCAAAGGTTTACCTGCTACATCTTAGGAACAACACTTAGGCTATAAAGCCACAGAAAAAAGTCACACACCATTCACTATCCCTGTCTTGTACCACAGCATGACCCTTAAACCTGCATCACCCACAAATTAAAAAGTGCCAGAAGGCAGTATTATTTGAACCATCATTTATTTGAACTGGACATTGAATATCCTTGTCCTGGAACGCAGCATGACCCTAAAAACCTGCATGACCCACATATTAAAAAGTGACGGAAGAAAGTAGTCTTTGAACCACCATTTTAGTTGAACTGGACATTGACAAACCCTTTCCTGGACCGCAGCATGACCCTTAAACCTGTCTGACCCACAGATTAAAAAGTGCCGGAAAAAGGAGTCTTTCAACCACCATTTTAGTTGAACTGGGTAGCGCTTGCCCCTCCGTATGAGTGCGGACCAATTGAGCTTCACTTGGAAATACTGGTGGTTAACGCTCCTGTTACACCCAGGTGCCCTTTTTCTTGGTATTCTTTTTCTCTTTTTAAACTCAACGTGCTGGAGGAAATGGTCTCTGTACTTTGTTCTCGTCCGTGCTCCATACCCCATGTCCTCTGAATAACCTACCATCTGGTCAATTTTTTCCTGTCCCTCCTTGTACAATTCAGAGGAATTTTTTAACAGCTATTTTGTACATGCAAGTTTTTTAGTACTTTAATTCTAGAAATCACATTTTTAAAATAGGATGCAATCCCACCATGTCTTTGTTTGTCTTTTTTTTTAATTATATTAAATGGGTTGTCTCAATACAGGGATTGATAGCTATGTTAAAGATCTTGCAAAAACAAGTCATTTTGCAATATGTGTCCATTAACAGTGTCCTACCTATTCCTTTTTCTGACAGCACCATCCCCCTTGAGCCATCTTACAAGTGAAGAAAAAAATGTCGTTAGAAACAACTTTTTTTTTTATAATAGGACCTGTGTATAGCTGCTGTACAGCAAAAGCCCCCAAAAATTCAAAACTGACCCATGGCCACTTTTGACAATTGTGAAGAAAAAATGTCTTTAGAAACAACATTTTTTTTAATAGGACCTGTAGTATAGCTGCATTTCAAAGCAGCATGACCCAAAAATTTAAAAATGACTTCTCAGCCACTTGTTAAAATTGTGAGGGAGAAATGCCATTAGAAGCCACATTTTGCTCAAAGGACCATGATTATAGCTTTATTCACAGCAAAATGTCCCCAAAAAATTATAAATATGACTTTTCAGCCACTGTTACAAATTTTGAGGGAGAAATGGCACTTAAAAGCCACATTTCTTTCCAAAGGACCATAATTATTGCTGTATCTCACAGCAACAGACCCAAAAGTTTTTAAATATGACATCTCAGGGCCCCTGTTAAAAATTGTGAGGCAACATGACCCCAAAACCATTGACAAAGCGAAAAATTCTAAAGATGAAGTGAGTAAATGGAATATGGTTTTGTTCATGAAACCTTGGTGTCTTTTACGTCTCCTCACAGCAAAACCAGCAAAATGAATGTTGGGAACTGAGGGAAAAAAAAATTGCAGTAAGAAATGATCTTTTTAAAAATAAGTTTTTCAAGAGGACCATTTCTGTTTGGGAGGAATGTGAAGTAGACCAGCAACTAATCGGTACCTCGGCAATTGGGGCCACAACATCATCAAAAGTCCATGCTTGATTCATCTTGATGAAAGTCAAACGATCCCCATTATCTGTGGAAAGCGGATGCGTTTGTCTGTAATGACTCCTCCGGCTGTGCTAAAGGTCCGCTTCAGATATGACGCTGGCTGCTGGGCAGGACAAACACCTCTATTTGGCGTGGCGAGCCAGCTCGGGCCATTCGTCCATTTTGGGGTATCCAAAAGTCTATTGGGTCCGGAACACATACAAAAACATCGGTGTTGAGACGCCGATAGTCGGGGCACCATGATCTTAAGCTGGTCTTGGGGGTTGTATGTGTTGCCCTGCATTGCATGCGTTGGTGGGTGGTAAATAAAGATTGCCTGAGGTCAACCTTTAGTCTTCTGCCCCCTTGCCTGCTGCTGCCGCTACGGCTACTTGGCACTCTACTGCTGTCACGTCGCTGCGTTGTTCCACCGTGACATGTGAAGAACGTGAAGCAGACGCAACAGATGTTCTTCCAGTTGATCAATCAGCAAAGGGCTCCATTTCCTGCATTTTACTCTCTTATTTGGGTGGGTGGATGGAAAGTGCTGAGTTTTGTTTTGTCCCGGGGATCCAGAAGGGTGGCCCCCCAGTAACTGTTTTTCTTTTGAGGGCCTTAATGGGGGGACCCATGTTGAAGGAAATGGAGCATAAAAGCACCATGTGAAAAGTTTGGACCCTTGTTTTTCCCCAACCCTTTGGGTCGAGGGGAAATAGCAAACTGATCTTCCCTCATTTTCCCTCCTCCGTTTTAAAAATTTCCCCGCCCCCCTCTTTCCAAGGCGGGGGACGTCGGTAACATGGGGTTTTTAGGAATACCTCCTCCCCCCCTCCTCCTCCTCCGCTCCTCCGGACAAAAGTTTAAAACAACCCCTTGACTTGCCTGGATGATGCCCCCTAAAGAGCTGAGGGGGCCACCTTGAAAGCTTGGCCCCGAACCATGCCTAATAAAGGCCCGATGAAATTGTGAAACTTTTTTTTTTTTTTTGGGGCCCTTTGTGGATTTCGAAGGAGAAAAGGCCCCCTTTGTCCGAATCTGTGCCCGTCCCCTTTCCTCCGTCGCGGGCCCGGGACCTGTTGTTTCAAGTGTCCAACATCTTTTCCAGAACTAAAAATCACCCCCAAGGGCTATGCTGACAAGGGCATTTCCGCTTTAAACCCAATTTTGGGGGTGTCTTAAAAACGGGAAAGGGAGGGTTTTTTGGCGAGCTTTTTCACTCCTCCACTCTCGGTGGCTCAACACCCCGGGGTCCGCCCCGCTGAAATGTCAGGCCATGTTTTCACTTCGTACTGTTTTATGGCTTTTCGTGCTGCCCAATCGCGGGAGCATGTGGGGGGTTTGGAATTTCCCAAAGCGTGTTCCCACGTCAAAAAATGAGCCCGGTTTGAGGGGGAGGCCGAGCGGACGCTGAAACCCCAGCCGGCGGGAAAAACCCAAAAGGGGCCCCAAAGGGCGGAAGTGGGGGAATTCGGGCCCTCGACCCTTCTTCAGCAGGAAAGCCCGCCCCCGGGTTTAGTCTTTAGAAATTTCGGCCACCAGGTTCAGACATTTTTTTTTCCCCCCCCCCCCCCCCCCCCGGCAAGGGTGGCTCCAGCCTACCGATTTTAAAGGGCGGCCGGCAGATTTCCCCCCGTTATGCAAAACCACCTTGCCTGGAAAAAGGTTTCTTGCCCCCCCGCCAGCCCCTCGGTCTCGTTGCGGGAGCCACCACAGCCCCTGCCTGGGGTTGGGGGACGGTCCCCAAGAAGTTTAAATTTCAAAACGGCTTGGTTTTTGGGCACTTTGGATGCCCCCAGGGGCCCTTTGGGGGAAAAGAGCCCTGACCATCCCTGGGTTTTGAAGAGCGTGCGCCGGGGCCTGAAAAGCCACCGTCACCCCCAGAGACACCCCACCAGCTAAACCCAGTGAGCTGTCACAGAGATATAGGGGCCCTTTTGGCCCGTCTTATATTTCCATGTGTCGGTGGTAAGAGGGATTTTTCCCGGCCACAGATGCAGAAAAGGCCCTTAAAATTTTTAGATGCCCCCCGGGCTGGAAAGGGGGGCAGGGACGGCTTTTTGGAAAAGGGAAAAATGCCTGCCCCGGCATCTGGTTTTGGGGGGCCCAGGCGGGGCCATGACGGGGCGGAACCATCGTGTCCCCCCGGGGAAAAAGGCAACTTTTTTCCAAGGCCAAAAGCTGGCCAATGCCGCCCATTCAGGTTTTGGCGGGGGGGTTGGTTTTGGGTTTTAAAAGTTTTTTCTTCTGCCCCCAAAAACCCGGAAGCAGAAGGCGGGCTGCTGGACTGGCCGCTTTTTACGGGTGCAGGTCTTTAAAAACCTGGGGAAGGAAAGGGGTGGGGGAAATGGGTCTCTGGTGGTGCTGGTGGTATTTTGGGCGACGGGTGGAGGCTAAAGCGGAGGCTGCCCCTGATCAGGGACTCTGAGGGGACATGGGGGGGGAAAAGGAAGCTTGGTGGTGGGGGGAGGGGGAAAGGGGGCCCGGAGACAGGGGGTTTTTGTGACAGGGGTTTGGGGGGGCCCGGCGTCGGCCCCGGGCCCTTTTTTTTGGCCCAAAGTTTTGCCCCCATTTAAAATCATGCATTCGCTGATGTGACTGGGAACATGTTGGTGGGGGTTTTAACCATTAAGGTTCTTGCCTATTTATGGTTTATCCCCAAAAGGGGGGCTTTATGACATCGTTTGGGGTAAAACAGGGTTGCTCAAAGAAGGCCCAGGCTTGAGAGGTCCTGGCCCTTTTTGCGGCAAATAAGGAGGAGGGGGGTTTTGCGTAAAAGGTGGCTGGGGGAAATTCATATAAAGCGGACTTCTGCGGACCGCCCTCCCCCTTTTTTGTGGCGGGCCCCGTTTTTGACACAAACCCCATCGTCTTCTTCCTGTCCAGGGATGAAGCGCTGAAAGCAAATTTGCGGAAAAGACCACGATTGATCGCAATGTCGGCATCATTCATCATAAACAACACAGGTGTTGGTCTTCCGAAAATTCTGCATCCCGAAGCGGGGGGTACAAGCAAAAAAGGGCCCCGCAAGGCCCTTGCCCACCGCCCGGGATTTTTTCCCATTGCCCGGCTTCCTTTCCTTTCCCCTGATGGCCAAACAGTAACTGGGGGGTCAGGGGCAGACTAAATCATCCCCTTGATCTTTTTTTAAAATGCCTTCTGACCTTTAACCGATTTTGTTTCAAAAAGGTCTTTTCCCGGGCAAGGGGTTTTTTACAAATGGTGGGTACACGAGTTTTCATTTTGGGGGTGTTCTGTTGGGAAAGGAGGTGATGATGCTGATACGACATTTTTTGGCCTTTTACTGGGGGGACGAGGAGGGGAAGGGCTGCTGGTGCAGGTTGCAATTTAAAACCCCTGAAGGCAGATTGGCGAAAGCTGTTCGTTTCTGAGATTCCGGGCCCTGAACCCCCCCCATGACCAGGGCCCGAAAGGTCCCGCAATTGCGATCCCCTGGCAAGCATGTTGTCGCCCGCACTGGAAAGGGGACCTTTTCCCTACCTCTACCTCCCTGTGCTACGAAACCCCTTTGCTGCCCTTTCCCCTGCCCTTTGCTCCCCCGTTAGAAAAAATAAAAATTTGGAAAGGTATGGAATAGTTTTGGAAAAATCTCTTTTTTAAAATAAAAGAAATCACAGCATTCTCAAATCCCTTTTAATCCAAAAAAAAATTTGGATTTTTTAAAAATTTTAACCCGCAAGGGGTCTCTATCAACAAATCTGGACTGGGGAAAGTGCAAAAAAAAAACGTATTTTGTTATGTTTTGTATTAAAACACGGTATTTTTTGCACCCTTTTAATTCATTTTGGGGGACTATTTAAAATTGTGTTTTAAGATTTGTGCAAGCTGGGGTCAATTTAACAAAGCTGTAGTGCGCCAAAAAAATCAAAAAACACGTATCTGTTAAAGTTTTCGTATAAACACGGGAGTTTTTGAAACCCTTTTAATTCACCTGTGGTTTACTATAAAATAGCTGTTTTCAGGGTTTACGTGCAAGGCCCCGTCAAAAGAAAAAAAAGCGTTAGTGCGCCCATAGTCAAAAAACAGTATTGTTATGTTTTCCGGTTTTTTTTTTTTAAAACACGGTATTTTTTTCCCTTTCCCAAATTTAAACCCGTGGGGACTATAAAAAATTTCTGTTTTAAGTTTTTCGTTTCAAGCGGTCAATGAAAAAAGCTGAGTGCGCCAAAATCAGAAAAAAACTTTTCTGTTATGTTTTCGTATAATTCACGGTTGTTTTTGCCCTTTTAATTACCTGGGTGGGCTATAAAATTTCTGTTTTTAAAATTTAGTGCAAGCTGCGGGGCAATGAAAAAAAGCTGTATGCGCCAAAGTCAAAAAAAAAACCCCCTATCTGTTATGTTTTCGTACAATTTCACGGTTTTTTTTTTGCACCTTTTAATTTTCCTGTGGTGACTATTTTAAAAAAGCTGTTTTCAGATTTACGTGCAAAACTGCGTCAATTTAACAAACTGTAGTGGGGCCAAAAATCAAAAAACATGTATCTGAAATGTATTAGGGGGTAATAAAAGGTATTTTTTTTGGGATATCAATTCACCGTGGTTAAAATACAAAAATTTCTGGATTAAAAATTTTAAATGCAAGGGCTCTATCAACAAAATTTGGGCTGGGCAAAAGTGCAAAAAAACGTATCGGGGAATGTTTCGGATAATAAAAGGTTTTTTTGGCACCCATCAATTTACCTGTTTGGGGCTTTCAAAAATTTCTGTATTCAAATTTAACTGCAAAAAAAAAATGTTTTATCAACAAAAGTGGCCTGCGCCCCCCGTGAAAAAAACACGGGATTTTGAAATGTATTCGGATAATAAAAGGGATTTTTTTGGGACCTTTCAATTTACCTGTGGGGACTAAAAAATTTCAGTATTCAAAATTTAAGGGCAAGGTGCCCCCAAAAGATCAAAAACTGTAGTGCGCCAAAATAAAAAAACACGTTCTGTAATGTTTCGGATAAAAAAGGGATTTTTTGGCCCCCTATCAATTCACCCCTGGGTAAAATAACAAATTTTCTGGAATTTAAAATTTAAAATGCAAGGTGGCTTCATCAACAAATTACTGGGGGCAAAAGTGAAAAAAAAAACACGGGATCTGTAATTTTTTCCCGGGTAAAAAAAAGGTATTTTTGGCACCTTTTCAATTCACCCCGTTGGGGGGACACAAATTGCTGAATTCAAATTTAACTTTCAAAAATGGGTCTATCAACAAAGGGCCCGGGGCCAAAGTTTAAAAAACACGTATCTGAAAAGTATTTTTGGGTAATTAAAAAGGGATTTTTTGGCACCCTTTAATTTTACCTGTGGTGGGCTACAAAATTGGGAGTATTCACATTTTAAATGCAAGGTGCCTCAAGAACAAAGTGTAGGGGCCCCCAAAGTCAAAAAAACAGGTATCTGAATTTTTTTCGGATATTACAAGGGATTTTTGGGGACCTATAAAAATGTGCTGAATTGCCCGGATTTTTAATTTAAGTACAAGGTGGATATATCAACCCAAAAGTGGAATGGGCCCAAAAATTTAAAAAAGAAAAACCCATTGAAATGTATATGAAATAAAAGTGGAGTTTTGCACCTAACAAAAAAGACCTGCAGTTACTAGAAAGATGTGTATCCTATTTGTTCAGGGGTGCCCCAAAATCCAGGAAATATTTTTAAAAAAAAACTGTTAATAATAAAGCTATTGCAATGTCTACACTAAGTCTTGGTGACCTTTATACAGTATTCTTTATAGAGCTTGTCTGTGTCCTCCCGCGGGGGCCCCCCCCGCCGCGCCCCCCCGTGACTTTACAGCGGTAAATGCTCCTTTAAAATTCTCTACCTAACTATATAAAATCTTCCAATCTCTAATCTAACTAAATTGTAAGGATCACAGCTAACAGTAGAGGTTTCTCTGTGAAGAAATATAATAATTTCGCTGAGCTGTTTGGACACAAGCAGAGCGCACGTCCTTCTGCTCTGAGACGCTGAGAGACACTGAGGCTGAACAGGAAACGCTGTTCTATGTAAAACGAGGTCATGTGATTTTTCCAGCCAATCGCAACCATACACATCCCAGTCATGACGTCGCACACAATCTCACACTGCTCTTATTCTGTAATCTGATTTGCTGGCCACCAAAATTACAGGAAGCGCCGAAAATGGCGCGATCTTAATAGATGATGCACAGATTTTAACCTAAATTATCGCATGATCTAAAAAATCTGATCACCATAAAAACTGTGCCGATTTCAACTTTGTCGATAATAATCGCTCAACACTAAATATAACTAGATGTAGAATCTGTGGACAGACAGTAAAACATAACCAGGGACCTAACGTTGGCACCACGGCCCTGCATCAACATCATGTAGTGTCACCATACGTGTTTCAGATGTGGTGGTCCATCCTGTCGCAACAGCTGCAGCACCCAGTGGCACGCCTCCCATTTAAGGCAGTCAAGGCTTCACCAACTCTGCCAAAGACAACTCCCTGTCTATTACATCATCTACCAGTCCAGATACTCCTGCTCCTGGGCACTCATGATGCCAGCAGTCGTTCACCGAGACGATTGACAAGAGACAGCAGTGTGCGTCTAGCCATCCCTAAGTGCAGAAGCTGACCGTGCTCCTGTCCAAGTTGGTGGTACTGCAGTCCCTCCCTTTTCAAGTGGTGGACTCTGCACCATTCAAAGAAATGGCCAGGAAACTTGGCATTTACTTCTGCCATTGTAACGACACGGGTAGTGGCTCCTCTGGACCACCGCAAGCGGTGGTAGCGGCCACGCCTGGGAGCGGGGTCTGAATAGGTCCTAGTTTTCACCAGAGCCCGCCGCAAGGCAGGAAGGACTTTCTGCGGTGGGAGTCCTACCAGGTCGCTACCCCTGGCGTGACTAGCTTGCGGTGGCAGCCGAGGCGCAGCGAGGTACCGAATCTTAAGCCGAAACTTGTAGTCAAAGATAAAGTCAACAGGTCAGGGCAGGCGGCTGAGATTCGAGGTCAAGTAACGTAACAGAAAGGTTGGGTACACGGGCAGACAGGAACTGATGAACAGGGGGGAATTGATGAACAGGAATAAATATATTAACAGGGAGAAATTTATGAACAGGGGGAAATTGATGAACAGGAAAAAACATATAAACAGGGGGAAATTATTGAACAGGGGGAAATTGATGAACAGGAATAAATATATTAACAGGGGGAAATTATTGAACAGAGAAGGGCCATTAACGATTTTTGACGATCCAAGTGGACAGGATGATTTACCTGGGCGAACGAAGTCACACACGGGAGGAAATGCTCAATCGGGTTGTTCAAGTCTTACACCCATCTGCATGACATTCTAAAAAGGGCCAGGAAACTTTGCATGCACTTCAGCCGTTCTTACACCCCCAAGCACACCCTCCTTAAGCTGCAGCGGCAGACCAGCCTCCCCAACATAGGCTGATATGTGACATTTCCAAACGGTGGAATTCCAGCCTCCATATGTTGAAACGACTCTATGAACAGAGAAAGGCTATTAATGGTTTGTTGATGATCCAAGCGGACAGGAGTACACCCCTGTGCAATTTTAATATCGGCCAGTGGCAGCTCATGTGTGACACCTGCCATTTGCTCAGGCCCTTTCATGCGGACATGCGTTATTCGCCAGGACTACGGGATGAATAACGTCATTCCACTGCTTCATGTTGTCACGGACAGTGGTAGTGGATCCACTGGACCACCGCAAGCGATGGGTTCTAAGTAGGTCCCAGTTTTCACCAAAGCCCGAAGCAAAGCAGGATGGACTTGCTGCGGCGGGAGTCTACCAGGTCGCTACCCCTGATGTGACTTGCTTGTGGTGGCAGCCGACGTGTAGCGTGGTACAAAATCGTAATGCAAACTCGGAGTCGGGGACAGGCGGCAAGGTCAGGACAGGCGGCAATGGTTCATAGTCAAGGGACGAAGACAAGAGGTACGGTACACGGATATGACAGACGAGGTTGAAGGAAACTCTTTCTCTATAGGCTCTAAAAATTATTATTAGTATTATTTATTTTATAGTCTTGGAGGCAGTTGTGTAAGGAGCCTTTTCCATTACAAATGCAGCTAAAGAATTTCCACAGCTTTCAAAATCTGGACAGCTGGATAATAGTTCAGCAAACATTTCCTTTATCACCTGTGTTATCTGTTCATGAACAATTGAACGTTTATCAACTTGCTTTCTTAAACCACTTTAAATCTGTGTGGATGTAATTTGTTCCACTGGTAACAGGGGAGGGCCTCCAGAAGGACTTGTGTTTTTAGTTTCTGTAAGTTATACATACGATTCACATTCTGCATACCGAAAAAGTTCATACAAAGCCAGTTTGCAGCATTTGCTTTTGCTTCCTTTTTGTTCTGTCCCATTCCAGTATTGTACTGAATTCAATCAACAATGGCACAGAATGCAAAATAAGCACCTCAAACAATCCCTGTAGTTATGGTCTCCTTCAGTTCAAGTTTCATATGGTGCATTTGAACAAACTGGTGTAACGCAGAAAATGGACTCAAACCACCATGTTTATACTTCATGAGTGTTTGATCGTCACTGCTGTCCTCCTCAACGGTCTTGTTATGCAGAGGCTGACCGCTCACCAAAAAACCTCCCATGCCACTCTCCACATCAATACTGCAAGAAGCAGGGGATGTCTGCCCCACCTCTTCGTTGCCAAGTAGCTGCTGACTGTCCTCAAATTGTTCGCCCTCGCTGTTTAGTGGCGCTGAGCCCAGACCACATACTAGTTCTCTGGCTGAGGGACCCAACCGGGACAGAGGCGGGTTGAGGACAGGGCGCTGACCTGTTCCTGGGTCATGCCAACTAAGAGTTGTATCTGACAAACCCACCGTTAGGGTTGTCAGATGTCATCTGGGATGAATTTGATGACCTACTCAACCAAACAAGAACCCTTGGGTTGCTGATCAACACACGGACGCTACATGACACCAGCAGTTCTGGCCTCACCGAGTCACCCCTGCTGCAACGTCCCCTTACTGTGCTGCGACCTGTGCCTGCTCCAGGAATGTTTGTGCCACTGCCACTCGCATGTGAAGAGCCTGACACCTCTCTGTCTGACATACTGTTTGTTCTAAAATGTACAGACTCTGTTTGATGAAGATATCTGTATCTGATAAATACACACCCTGTATTTGACTCCAAATGGACCCACTAACAAGCTTGAGTAACCCTTGGATATAAATTGCGTTCCACAAATGGCCAGGATAAATTTACTGGTATGTGGCATGTTAAAACGCCGTTTTTTTTACTGACTACAAAAGCAGAAACACGATTTATTAACCTTTGGATATAAATTATGCTACAGGAATCACCAGGAAAAATGTTGTCTTTGGCATTGAAAAACACCGTTTATTTTACTGACTACAACAGCAGAAACACATTTAATTAACCTTCGGATATAAATTATGCTACAGGAAAAATTTCTTCTTTGGTGTTGAAAAACACTGTTTATTTTACTGATTACAATAGCACAAACACGCTTAATTAACCCTTGGATATAAATTGCGCAAAAGAAACGAGCAGCCAAAACTCAACTTGTATGTCGTGTGTTAAAACGACGTGCATCTTACGGACTACAACAGCAGAAACACGCTTAATTAACCTTCGGCTATAAATTATGCTACAGGAAAAATTTCTTCTTTGGCGTTGAAGAACACTGTTTATTTTACTGACTACAATAGCACAAACACGCTTAATTAACCCTTGGATATAAATTGTGGAAAAGAAATGAGCTGCCAAAAATTAACTAGTATGTGGCGTGTTAAAATGACGTGTATTTTACTGACTAAAACAGCAGAAAAATGCTTAATTAACCTTCGGATATAACTTATGATATAGGAAAAAATTCTTCTTTGGCGTTGAAAAACACCGTTTATTTTACTGACTACAGTAGCACAAACAAGCATAATTAACTCTTGGATTTAAATTGCGCAAAAGAAATGAGCAGCCAAAAATGTACTGGTATGTTGATTGTAAAAACGCTGTTTCTGAGTAACTGAATACAACAACAAAAACAGGCTTAGATAACCCTTGGATATTCAATGTGCTCCACAACTGAGCAGATAGCATTAAAATGTTTATGCAGCTGCATTGAACGCACACTGGACTTCAATTCCAATAATCCACAAAATCAAAATTATACCGTAAGAGAAGCAGTCTCTGAGAAAAGCTCTGACACCCCCCAAAAAAATCGCTGTATAAAAGTTACTTCTTTTGTGTGAGATCTCAGCTACTGCAGCTGCAGCAGCAACAACACGGCAAAGAGAGAGGAGTGTGAACTGCCAGCGTTGCGTCCAGACTTATATAGTGCGGTGATGTCACAGAATCCCGCCGGTCTCTGATTGGCTTCATCTCTGCACATGTCATTGAGGGTGTTCCTTTCTTCCTCCCCGACTTCTTTGCCCATGTAACACTATGTGCTTGTGGCCATTTTATCAATTAAAAACACGCTTCGTTTCCGCGAATCACCCCAAACTTCGACTTCATTCAGAATCAAAGTTTTTCTGAAATTCTAAACGAATTCCACTTCGTTAGAATCGATTCGCCCATCTCTAATCCCTATACTGTTACTGAATAAAAGTCTGTATACAAAAAACAATATAACCGTCATATAGTGTCCATATAGTGGTAATTCCCAAAATTTATTCAGATCCCCAAAGTAACAAAGACCTCAGAACCCCCCCTCTCGCAATATACCGTATATACTCGAGTATAAGCCGAGTTTTTTAGCACAAAAAATGTGCTGAGAAATCTCCCCTCGGCTTATACTCGAGTCACTGTCGGCGCTCGGGCGCTGCGATGGCCCGTGCGCCGACAGGGACGCTTCAGTTAAATGCGGCTCCTCAGGGAGCGCATATAACTGAAGGCCAAGTGAGCGCACAGTGTCCGGGCGCTGCGCTGGCCCGGGCACTGTCTGCGATCCCTTCACCTATATGCGCTCCGGAGGAGACGCATATAGGTGAAGGGATACAACTGCGGAGCAGAGAGCGAGCGCACCCTGCTCCGCAGTGGACTCAGGGCAGTCGCAGACTCGCGGCTGTCCAGAGTTTCCGACACAGGCAGCGTGCATGTCATCACGCTGCATGCGCGGCCTGATGACGTCACCCGCCAGTGCCGGCAAGAAGACAGAGCAGAGCGGAGAGCGCGGGGGGCGGAGCAGCGGGGATCCAGGTAAGTGATTGTTTGTTATTTTTATTTTGCCTATTATTACCTACAGCCTGCCTACAGCCGGCCCTCTACCTGCCCTATACCTGCCTACAGCCGGCCCTCTACATGCCCAATACCTGCCTACAACTGCCTATACCTGCCTACAGCCGGCCCTATACCTGCCTACAGCTGCCTATACCTGCCCTATACCTGCCTACAGCCGGCCCTAAACCAGCCCTATACCTGCCCTATGCCTGCCTACAGCCAGCCCTATACCTGCCTACAGCTGCCTATACCCGGCCCTATACCTGCCTACAGCTGCCTACAGCCGGCCCTATACCTGCTTAGACCCTGCCGACATCCTGCCCTATACCTGCCTACAGCCTGCCCTATACCTGCCTATGGGGCCATATACCTTGCCATTATACCTGCCTATGGGGCATATACCCTGCCTATACCTGCCTATGGGGCCATATTACTGCCTATAATCTGCTTATGGGGGACATATAACTGCCTATTACATGCCTATGGGGCCATATACGTGCCTTTTGGGACATATACTTGCCTATACCTGCCTATTGGGACATATATCTGCCTAGAATTGCCTATGGGGGAAATTCAACAGCCTTTGTAATTTTATTGGTATACTTTTTTATTTTTATAATTTACCAGTAGCCGCTGCATTTTCTACCCTAGGCTTCTACTCGAGTCAATAAGTTTTCCCGTTTTTTGGGGCAAAATTAGGTGCCTCGGCTTATACTCGGGTCGGCTTATACTCGAGTATATACGGTAACACAGACCGCTGACTGCAACTTGTCTAGGTGCAGCTACCACGGTATAATGCAGACCCTGCAGGCAACCTAATGGTGTATAGACCCACCCCAAGGCACAGACCTCCCAATATAAAACAGATCTCCAGACACATTCCCCCCAATACAATACAGGCCACCAGGTGCTGCCCCCCCCCCCATGTTCACCAATATAATACAGATTATAGATGCAGCCACCAAATTTAATACAACCCCCCCACAAGCAGTCTGTCAAAATATTACAGATGCCTAAACACAACCTCCACCAATATAATACAGCCTCCCCCCAGACACAGCTCCCTGAAAATAATGTAGATCCCCATACAGCCCCCACATATAACACAGTCCCCATAAACATAGCACCTTCTAATCTAATGTAAACCCACCCTGACACAGCCTACACCTAATATAATGGAGCTCCCCAGACACAGCCCCCAATATAACACAAGACCAACCTAGAAATAGCCACCCAATATGATACAGGACCCACCCCCCCCTCACAATATAATATAGGACCCTCCAGACACAGCTCCCAATATAATACAGGATCCACCAGACAGTCCCCTAATATAATACAAAACCCCATTGTAATAAAGGACCCACCAGACACAGCCCCCCAAAGTAATACAAAGTCCCAATATAATACAGGACCCTCCAGACATAGACGCCAATATAATACAGCCCCCAAATATAACACAGGATCCACCAGACAGTCCCCTAATATAATACAAAACCACAATATAATACAGGACCCTCCAGACAGCCTCCCAATCTAATACAGGACCCTCCAGACACAGCCCCCAATATAAGACAGCCCCCCCCGATCAGGGGCGTAATTAGAAATGGCAGGCCCCATAGCAAACTTTACAATGGGGCCCCCTCCCCATCTGAAAACAAAAAAATTAACTTATCATGTGTTCCGTCAAGAATGACAGAAAAAATTGTGTACACCAGACACATCCCACACTCGCCACTCACACATCGGCCACAACCCGCACACGACAGCCACTCACATGCGGGTCACATCCTGCACACGCCAGTCACATCCCGCACACGCCAGCCACTCACATGCTGCACACACCGGCCACTCCCATGCCAGTCACATCCCGCACACGCCAGCCACTCACACCGCGGCCACATCCCGCACATGCAAGCCACGCACACGCCAGCCACTCACACGCCGGCCACATCCTGCACACGCCAGCCACGCACAAGCGAGCCACTCAAACGCTGCTCACATCCCGCACACGCCGCTCACATCCTGCACACGCCAGCCACTCACACGCCACTCACATCCCACACACGCCAGCCACTCACACGCCACTCACATCCCGCACACGCCAGCCACTCACATGCCGCTCACATCCCGCACATGTACTGATATTTCTGATATCATTGGACTGCAATTCTTTGATTGTTTATATAGATTTTTGGGGGGGGCTGTGGGAGCATCATCCTCTACCCTACTGTCACGTCAGAGGAAGTGCAGTAGGCCCTGACTGCCACCCAGCCCACTGTCCCTGCCTATTTGGCATGCTGCCCTAGATGGCAGACCCCAACTGGACGACAGTCCCTACGCTGCTAAGTGCAGGGCCGTCAGACAAAACGCAAGGTCAAACGGTCCGAGTCGGTAACGGTCAATAACGCCAAAGCCACAAACAGAATCCGAAGAATAAACAGGAAACAAGCCGAGGGTCATACACGAGCGGGAACGAAGTACATAGACAGAGTCCAAAGGAAGTCAAGGCAAGCCGAGGTCAATAACAGGAGAAGCAATATCAAAACCTCACAAGGAAACAACAGGGGGAACCTATCACAGGCAAAGACTGAGAGGACTGAGCCAGTTTAAATAGTTTTCCCGGACACCGCCCCAGCAGCTGATTGGTGCGGCGTCCGGGCCCTCTGATTGGCCTGATCGCATCACCCCTTGCTGGGAGAGGCTGCAGAGCTGTCACTCCTGAGCTCCAAAGCAGCACCTCTCCCAGGGCGTCGGTCCAGAGCAGAGGGTTAAACCCTTACTGGGCGTTGTCGCACATAAACAGAAGGCTGCCTGCCTGGACGTATGACACCTACATTGAGTGCTGGTCACTTATGTAGATAATACATACATACAAGCATCACACATCTACATAAACACACACACAGATATATATTAATACACACACTACAGATACACATGTATACAGTAACATCCATTCACACACACTTACCTATATACATTGCAACCGTCTTATTCAGGACAAAGGGTGGTTAAGGAAAGGATACATGGCAGCAGCTTCCTGCTCTCAGCTGGCAGTGCAGACACCCCTCCTCCATTGTCCCGTCCCGACTGTGCCTGTGAGACACCGAGGGGGCCACAAACAGCACAGAGGAGAGGAGGAGGGAACCCACACCGAGAACAGAGTGGCGGGAGGAGGGGGCCCGTACACAGCACAGAGGACAGGGGAGGAGGGGTCCCACACGCAGTACAGAGGACAGGGGAGGAGGGGGCCCGCACGGAGCACAGAGGAGAAGGGAGGAGGGGCTGCTGGGGGAGCAGCTCTTTTAAAATACTTTTTATCAGCTCCGTGGAGCTGTGAGGTGACCGGGCTGCCCCCTAGTGACTCTACATATGTTATAACAGGGCCCGGCCGGCAGTAAAAATCAAGTTCCTATTTGCTGTCTGCCGGGACCCCAGGGAGTGAGGGCCCCGTAGCAATCGCTATGCCTGCTTTGGCGGTAGTTCCGCCACTGCCCCCGATATAACACAGGATCCACCAGACAGTCCCCTAATATAATACAAACCCCAATATAATACAGGACCCTCCAGACAGCCCCCCAATATAATACAGGACCCTCCAGACAGCCCCCCAATATAATACAGGATCCACCAGACACAGCCCCCCAATATAATACAAAACCACAATATAATACAGGACCCTCCATACAGCCCCCCAATATAATACAGGACCCCCCAGACCCAGACCCCAAAATAATACAGCCCCCCAATATAATATAGGACCCTCCGGACAGCCCCCCAATATAATACAGGATCCACCAGACACAGCCCCCAATATAATACAAAACCGCAATATAATACAGGACCCTCCAGACAGCCACTCAATATAATACAGGACCCTCCAGACACAGCCCCCAATATAATACAGCCTCCCAATATAATATAGGATCTACCAGACACAGCCCCCCCCATATAATACAAAACCTCAATATAATACAAGACCCTCCAGACAGCCCCCCCAATATAATAAAGGACTCTCCACACATGGCCCCCAAAATAATACAGCCCTCCAATATAATACAGGATTCACCAGACAGTCCCCAATATAATACAAAACCCCAATATAATGCAGGACCCCCTGGACACAACCCCCATATAATACAGCCCCGCCAATATAATATAGGACCCTCCAGACACAGCCGCCAATATAATAGTCAGGACCCCCAGACACAGCCCCCAAATATAATACAACTCCCCAATATAATATAGGACCCTTCAGACATAGCCCCTAATATAATACAGCCCCCAAAATTATACAGGATCCACCAGACACAGTCCCCAATATAATACAGTCAGGACAGCCAGACACAGCCCCCAATTATAATACAACCCCCCAATATAATACAATACCCCAATATAATACAAACCTCCAATATAATACAGAACCCTCCGTATATCTTTCAAGCCCCCCTAGATTCAGCACGACCCTTACATGATGCAAGCATCCCCTCAATATACTGTCAGCCCCCTAAGATAATACAGGCCCTCCCAGACACAGTCCACCTCTAATATAACACAGGCCTCTCTAAAATACAGATCCCCTTAGACACTGACTAATTCCCCCCTTGCCTCTTACCCACCTCCGCCCTGAAGATAAAACAGACCCCCAGGCATTGACACAGAGAGAACTTCCCACAGAAAACCTTCCACTCACCCTGTAAACATGAGATGAATGGAGCCAGCAGAAGAAGATGAGGAGGAGCGGGTACTGGCTGCATCATCAATGCAGGAACAGCCAGGCAGACTTCAGTGAGGACTCAGGAGATAGAGCAGGAGTAGACATTAGACAGCTGCACTACACATCAGCAGCCCAAGGTGAGCTCACTGTTCAGAAGCTTCTGCTGATGTGTAGAGAAAGTTGCCCACCATGCACTCCGCGTTGTAAACAGAGACAGCTGCTCCTGCCTATGACCACTCGGGACAGAGGGCCCGGGCATTCTGATGCAGGATGCAGCGGCCGGGCCACCTGAGGCGGCGGGCCCCAAAGCAGTCTCTACGGCTGCTACCCCTATAGTTCCACCACTGCCTCTGCCCATCTCTACACTGGCTACCCATTGCACAAAACCAGTTCAAATTACTAACCATGACCTACAAGTCTCTCCATTACCTCTGCCCTCTATACATCTCTACCTTAATCTCCAGATACCTCCGCTCACGCAATCTCTGCTTCTTACAGGACCTTCTTCTCTGCTCTCCTCTTGTCAGCTCCTCATACAACCGTCTCCAAGACTTCTCCCGTGCTTCCCCTTTACTCTGGAACTCATTACCCTAACACATCAGACTCTCCTCCACTCTCACTAGCCTTAAAAGCAAGCTGAAAACACAACCCACAATAATCCCGCTGCCACCCAACTCCCCACAACCATGTCTGACCATCACCATCTGTCTTTTTCCTCCTTCCTTGTAGATTGCAATTGCAGGGTCCTCTCCCCCTCTGTACCAGTTAGTCATTTGCTGTCACCATTGTACTTGTTTGGCATATGTTATGTATGTAACCCCTAGAGATGGGCGAATTTCTCAAAAATTCGATTCGCCGACTTTGCCGAATTTTCAGACAAAATTTGTTTCGTCCGAATTGCTTCGGGACGAATCACGTTAAAAAACAGCTATGTCCAGGCTGCAAAGAGCCTGCAGGGTGCTGTAGAACATTGTGCCATGCTTAAATATGCAGAGGGAGCTTGGTTTGGTCTTCATACAATGTTGTGTTTTAGTATGACATGCAGATGACTGTCTCCGCTCTTAGAATCGCTTCACTATAAGATTCCCTGGTCACTTAAGAGGGCAAAACTGACCAAAAAACTGAAGCGGGAATGTAGCCTAATAAAGTCATGGCAGCGAAAGCTGGAAAAAAACAAGCTGACAGCTCAGTTTGCAACATCAGTGACAGAGTGTGGAGGTAACGGCAGCAGCCAGAGAAGCATGAGGTCAGAAAGTGGCACAATGACATTCTGGAGGTGGCAAAAACAGGAGTAGGCCACAAAGTGGCACAATGACACAGTGTGTAGGTCACGGCAGCAGCCACAGCAGCAGCATGAGGTCAGACAGTGGCACAATGACATTCTGGAGGTGGCAAAAACAGGAGTAGGCCACAGAGTGGCACAGTGACACAGAGTGGAGGGCACGGCAGCAGCCACAGCAGCAGCATGAGGTCAGACAGTGGCACAATGACATTCTGGAGGTGGCAAAAACAGGAGTAGGCCACAGAGTGGAACAATGACACAGTGTGGAGTGCACGGCAGCAGCCACAGCAGCAGCATGAGATCAGGCAGTGGCACAATGACATTCTGGAGGTGGCAAAACAGTAGTAGGCCACAGAGTGGCACAATGACAGAGAGTGGAGGTGACGGCAGCAGCAGCATGAGGTGAGAGAGTGGCACAATGACATTCTGGAGGTGGCAAAAACAGGAGTAGGCCACAGAGTGGCACAATGACACAGTGTGGAGGTCACAGCAGCAGCCACAGCAGCAGCATGAGGTCAGGCAGTGGCACAATGACATTCTGGAGGTGGCAAAAACAGGAGTAGGCCACAGAGTGGCACAATGACAGAGAGTGGAGGTGACGGCGGCAGCAGCATGAGGTCAAACAGTGGCACAATGACATTCTGGAGGTGGCAAAAACAGGAGTAGGCCACAGAGTGGCACAGTGACACAGAGTGGAGGTCACGGCAGCAGCCACAGGAGCAGCATGAGGTCAGGCAGCGGCACAATGACATTCTGGAGGTGGCAAAAACAGGAGTAGGCCACAGAGTTGCACAATGACACAGTGTGGAGGGCATGGCAGCAGCCACAGCAGCAACCACAGCAGCAGCATGAGTTCAGGCAGTGGCACAATGACATTCTGGAGGTGGCAAAACAGTAGTAGGCCACAGAGTGGAACAATGACAGAGAGTAGAGGTCACAACAGCAGCAGCATGAGTTCAGAGAGTGGTACAATGACATTCTGGAGGTGGCAAAAACAGGAGTAGGCCACAGAGTGGCACAATGACACAATGTGTAGGTCATGGCAGCAGCCACAGCAGTAGCATGAGGTCAGGCAGTGGCACAATGACATTCTGGAGGTGGCAAAAACAGGAGTAGGCCACAGAGTGGCACAATGACTGAGTGTGGAGGTGACAGCAGGAGCAACAGCATGAGGTCAGACAGTGGCACAATGACACAGTGTGTAGGTCACGGCAGCAGCATCAGCAGCAGCATGAGGGCAGAGAGTGGCACAATGACAGAGTGTGTAGGTCACGGCAGCAGCCACAACAGCAGCATGAGATCAGACAGTGGCACAAAGACAGAGTGTGGAGGTCACGGCAGCAGCCACAGCAGCAGCATGAGGGCAGAGAGTGGCACAATGTCAGAGTGTGGAGGTCACGGCAGCAGTCACAGCAGCATCATGAAGTCATGCAGTGGCACAATGACATTCTGGAGGTGGCAAAACAGTAGTAGGGCACAGAGTGGCACAATGACAGAGAGTGGAGGTTACGGCAGCAGCAGCATGAGGTGAGAGAGTGGCACAATGACATTCTGGAGGTGGCAAAAACACGAGTAGGCCACAGAGTGGCACAATGACACAGTGTGTAGGTCACGGCAGCAGCCATAGCAGCAGCATGAGGTCAGGCAGTGGCACAATGACATTCTGGAGCTGGCAAAAACAGGAGTAGGCCACAGAGTGGCACAATGACAGAGAGTGGAGGTGACGGCGGCAGCAGCATGAGGTCAAACAGTGGCACAATGACATTCTGGAGGTGGCAAAAACAGGAGTAGGCCACAGAGTGGCACAATGACAGAGAGTGGAGGTGACGGCAGCAGCAGCATGAGGTCAGAGAGTGGCACAATGACATTCTGGAGGTGGCAAAATCAGGAGTAGGCCACAGAGTGGCACAATGACACAGTGTGTAGGTCACGGCAGCACCCATAGCAGCAGCATGAGGTCAGGCAGTGGCCCAATGACATTCTGGAGCTGGCAAAAACAGGAGTAGGCCACAGAGTGGCACAATGACAGAGAGTGGAGGTGACGGCGGCAGCAGCATGAGGTCAAACAGTGGCACAATGACATTCTGGAGGTGGCAAAAACAGGAGTAGTCCACAGAGTGGCACAGTGACACAGAGTGGAGGTCAAGGCAGCAGCCCAAGGAGCAGAATGAGGTCAGGCAGCGGCACAATGACATTCTGGAGGTGGCAAAAACAGGAGTCGGCCACAGAGTTGCACAATGACACAGTGTGGAGGCATGGCAGCAGCACAGCAGCAACCACAGCAGCAGCATGAGTTCAGGCAGTGGCACATTGACATTCTGGAGGTGGCAAAACAGTAGTAGGCCACAGAGTGGAACAATGACAGAGAGTGGAGGTTACGACAGCAGCAGCATGAGGTGAGAGACTGGCACAATGACATTCTGGAGGTGGCAAAAACAGGAGTAGGCCACAGAGTGGCACAATGACACAATGTGTAGGTCATGGCAGCAGCCACAGCAGTAGCATGAGGTCAGGCAGTGGCACAATGACATTCTGGAGGTGGTAAAACAGTAGTAGGCCACAGAGTGGGACAATGACCGAGTGTGGAGGTGAAAGCAGGAGCAACAGCATGAGGTCAGACAGTGGCACAATGACACAGTGTGTAGGTCACGGCAGCAGCATCAGCAGCAGCATGAGGGCAGAGAGTGGCACAATGACAGAGTGTGTAGGTCACGGCAGCAGCCACAACAGCAGCATGAGATCAGACAGTGGCACAAAGACAGAGTGTAGAGGTCACGGCAGCAGCCACAGCAGCAGCATGAGGGCAGAGAGTGGCACAATGACAGAGTGTGGAGGTCACGGCAGCAGCCACAGCAGCAGCATGAGGTCAGGCAGTGGCACAATGACATTCTGGAGGTGGCAAAACAGTAGTAGGCCACAGAGTGGCACAATGACAGAGCGTGGAGGTGACGGCAGCAACAGCATGAGGCCACAGAGTGGCACAATGAAAGAGAGTGGAGGTGGGTGGCAATACCAGTCCCAGGTAAAGATGGTAGTAAGCAGATGGAGAAACTGTCAGCAGCTGTGTGGCATCAGGCGGGTGGCGGCATCAGAATAGTGGCTGAGGCAGGTAGTTTGAACCCAGACTCATTTCTCAAAGTTTGGGTGAGGTGTCATGGCTGATGTAATCTGACGTCTAAGGCATTGGTGTGTGAAAATCCTGGCCGATCAACGCCTGATTCATCTTGACAAAGGTCAGTTGTTCCACATTTCCCGTGGACAAGCGGGTTCTCCTTGGGGTAACAATTGGCCCCGCCGCACTGAACACCCGCTCTGATGCCACATTACTGGCCGGGCAGAACAGCTTCTTCACTGCAAACTCAGCAAATTGCGGCCACATATCCAGTTTGGCTGCCCAGTAGTCCAGCAGATCTTCTAACTGGGGTGGCAGAGTGCTGTCCAAGTAGGCCACCACCTGTTGGTTCAGGGACTAGTCCAGGTCCTGCTGCTGCTGGTGACTGCTCTCCTCAGTAGGCGAGTGAAGGAAGCTGCTCATCAGTGACTCCAGACTTAGGTTTCTGCTGATGGAGCTGGTACTGCTCCAAACCCCCCACCTTCCCCCAGCAGCCGCAGCAGTACTACGTGAGCGCTGAAGAGGAGGGACGATGCTGCACATAGGCAGCGGCCAACTGTCTATGGAGGTTTTCCCTATAGTATTTGAGTTTGTCCTCCCTCTCAGCAGCTGGGAAAAAAAGGCTCCCATTTTGAACCGGTAGCGAGGGTCCAATAGGGTGGAGAGCCAGAAGTCATCCCTCTGCCGGATGATGACTATTCGGCTGTCACTAGCCAGGCAAATCAGCATACTGCGGGCCATCTGCACTAGTGACTCCGAGGGGCTCCCTGCCTCCATCTCCACTGTATACTGCCACGGTGCTTGTGGGTCATCTGCCTCGTCTTCCTCATCTTCATCTACCTCCTCCAGCTGCTCCTGCTCCTCCTCTCTTGTCACCTGGGTAGAAAATCCACTAATTTCACCAGACAATGCTTCTGCTCCAATTTCCTCCTCCTCCTCCAGTTCAGTCCCCACCGGACTCATGTGGCCACGAGATGTAGTCGCCACGTCTCCAGTCCCCTGCCCAGACAGATTTTTCAGCATCTTTTCCAGGACATGAAGCAGTGGAATGACGTTATTCATCCCGTAGTCCTGGCGACTGACAAATAATGGGTCCTTTTCGAATGGCCTCAGCAAACGGCAGGTGTCACGCATGAGCTGCCACTGGCTGACATCAAAGTTACACAGGGGAGTACTCCTGTCTGCCTGGATCATCAAAAAATCGTTAATGGCCTTTCTCTGTTCATACAGTCGGTCCAACATGTGCAGGCTGGAATTCCAACGGGTGGAAACATCACATATTAGAGTGTGTTGGGGGAGGCCGTTCTGCCGCTGCAACTCAAGGAGGGTGTTCCTGGCTTTGTAGGAATGGATGAAGTGCATGCACAGTTTCCTGGCCATTTTCAGAATCTTCTGAAGATCGGTGGAAGACTTCAGGAACCTTTTCACAACCAGATTGAACACATGCGCCATGCAGGGCGCATGGACCATCCCTTCTCGGTGCAGCGCGGACACCATGTTACTCCCATTGTCCGTTATCATGGTTCCGATTTGCAGTTTTTTGCGGAGAAAGCCACACATCGATTTCTTGCTGCATGACGCGGAGAAGTTCCTCCCCTGTGTGATTTTGTTCACCAAGGCAAGCCAGGTGTAGAACTGCGTGAACAATATATACAGACATTAAGCCAGCTCACCAATCCTGTGTCCTGGATCGCACGGATCTTCCCGGTGGTAGGAAACAATAGTAGAGCAGAAAGTAATGGTGATCCAGCGATTCCAAAGAGATAAAAACCAAACTTTTTTAAA